>BQKN01065953.1:998343-1030962 GCA_022839385.1 Asparagus kiusianus | reverse complement strand
TATATATATATGAATATGGGAGTGAAATAATGCACGACATGAACAAGCTAAAACATGAAAAACCAACCGGTTAAATTTTTTTATATTTTACACACCTATACAATAAGAATTTGGAAATAGTCAAAAGAGAAAAGTTGTAGGGATTTTCAATAGATTTCCAATAAATCTTAGATCACCTCATTTTGAGGTTGGAAGAGAATGTTATAGCCAAAATACCGAAGATTATTTTTCTAGTTTGACTAGATTTTCTAGTTCGGGTCAAACATGTTTGTTTCAGGTTTTCCTCTATAACTACTTATGTTCTTCATGAAAATCCTCTCTTTTTATCAAATCTCTAAATCCTAGCAGCCACTCTCTCCCCTCAAAAATACTAGATCACTTTTTGGTGAATTTTGAGAGCTTTGTAAAGCAAATACCGAGAAGAGGGCAAGTTTGTCGGCTTTTAGTGAGGGAGAACTTGTTTTCTTACATCATTGAGTTTTTACAGCAGCGTTTCAGGCAAGACCATCTTCCTCCAAACCCTTCACTTGGTAAAGATTAAGTTTTTATTAATTATAATGATGAATCTCATGTTGAAGTTTAACCCCATGCTTTAAAAACATGATTTTTGAGGTTAAATCTTAATCTAATGATAGATATGAAGTTTAATTCTTACTGTTTATGTTAGTAATATGATCATGATTATTAGAGTTACTTTTAATTTTTTTAACTTGTTAATCATGTACTAATCATGTTTAAACCCTATATTTATTATTAATTGAGTTTTCATGTATAAGAGAGATGTTTAAACCCTAGGTTTGTAATACCTAAGTTCTGTAAACATGTTTAAATAATTTTTTATCTCTGCTAATTATGTAGAATTTATCATATTCAGTTAATCTTGTGGATAAATTTCATGTTTTATTCGAGAAATTGATTAATTAAGATGTTAACCCTAATTAGATTAAATCAAAAGTTTAATTTTTGTGGAGATGATCTTCTTTATTTAATGTTCAAGTTTTAATATTTTTATATGTATCATGATGATATAAATAAGTGTTTAAATATAGTTACAATTATGTAAACCCGAAAACCTAAGAAGCAGATATTGCTCTGGCTGGTCGACCAGCGCCCTAGGGGTAGTCGATCGGTAAAGTCATGTGTGTGCACGTTGTGCACAATGCTTTGTTCGGTCAACCGACGCCCTTAGGGAGGTCGAGCGACCTGGGATATTTTTGACATGTAGTTTTATTTCTTGTGTTTTTTCAATGCGATCGAGAGGATCAAGCCGCACGATGATACATGTACAGTCATGGGTACACCTAAATAGTGTCATAGCACACCACAAGTATCCCGAAAGAGGATTATGATGAATTTTGTTTTGATTACACTTGAGATAAAGATTGATTACACATTTATATACATGTTGGATATTGTAGATGAGCACCGCTCAGTACGTGGATTAGTACATCGATATACCATTAGTACTGGCCATTGAGTCGGGTTTAGGATGCTTTATCTATCAGTCTGTCTTGCACTAGGGTGCGATGAGGCTTATGAGCCATATTTCTAGGATGCTTACTTGGTAGTCCGTCCCGGACTCGTGTTACGCACAGATATGCTTTGAGACTAATGAGTCGTGTACATTATTAGGATACCGACCGGGTAGTCCATCTCGCATGATGATGTGATGAATCAGAATCTTGCAAGGATTTGCATTGAGATGATTGTTGATAGCCTAAGTATTTGGCGGATGCCAGTTATGTATATGACTCATTGCTGAGATATATGACCGAGGTACTTTACCCTTGAAAGTACGCGGAGTTATATGCTACTATTTATCTTATCTTCTGAGTGATAGTGGAAGATATTATAAATACGATATTATGAATGTCTTTACTTTCTGTATTGCTTTATTTTATTCTTAGGTTGGGATCAATGATTAGCGATTCACAATTTGAGACTTATGGTATATACATGAGAGTTTCATTGTTTGGAGTATTTCGCTCGACGTACCAGTCTCGTGTTGTGGGTTTCTAATTATTGATTTCATTTAGATTGTTATCTCTAGTTCAGTGTTAATGTTTAGACGTCTACAATTTGAGACATATGGTATATACATGAGGGTTATCTTGTTTGGATTATTTCACTCGACATACTATGTCCCGTCTTGTAGGTATCTAAATATTAACTCTATTAGATACGGGAAAAATAATCTAGGTAGACTATGCTTAATAGGTAGAGTCTTCACTTCATCTAGCAGCCCTTTCCCTGGGGCGGATGGAGGTGATCTTGCTGTAGCGCTCTGACACTCTTGTTGTTGTTCTTTTTATTTTAATTTTTTTCCAGGCAGCTCAAAGTTTCAGAGAGCCGCAGGATGACGGAGTTCTTACATAGTCGCCATCGCACGAGTTATCAGTAGAGGCTCTACAGTAGATTTATGTTTCTATTCAACTGTTTGAGTTGTATTTTATTTTGTAAAGGCTGTGAGGTTTAGTTACATGTCTAATTGATTCATGTTGAGATATTTTACATTATTTCATAGATCAGGTGTTTACAGTTTTATTCATTTGAGATATGATTTCATTTATGAGATTCATCCTTCTATACCATGTCTATTATATTTATTTACCTTATTTTGCCTATTTTGTACCTATATTTCTTTTTGATTCCACTAGAGGATATTACTATGATTGGTGAAACGTGTTATTGCACAATGTGAGTACATGGTAGGTTTGACATCTCTCGATTCACCTTAAACTACAGCCATGTGTGAAAACAGGGGCGTCTGTCGGGTGTAAAATTGACTTCCCACTCGAGGGGTCATTTGTATTTATGAGATTGACTTATTACAAACTAATGATTAATGTTTAAAATGGAGGAGAAGGGAATGACCCTTCTTGTTTAAAGTGGGTTCTTCGGCAATGGTGGGATGCCTCCCTCGGTGCTCATAATGAGTTTGTATCCCTTGGACGATCCGATCGAAGTTGCGGTTAGAGTTCGAATGCCTGAGCTTAATGAGTATTAAGGCCGAATGCACAAAGAAGGCTATAATGCAAGAGTTTGCAAAGCCAATGAGCCAAGAGTCTCCAAATCTGACAGTTTAGATTGAGACTTTAAAAATACCAAGGGGGCTGTCCCAAAGAAGATTCAGCAAGCCACTTAAAAGGTCAAGTTCTAAAGAAGGCCAAGACTAAGCCAGCCCCTCAAAAGGTCCAAGTCCTCAAGAAGACCCAAGACCCCTTCTCATATAGCCCTCAATGGCTATTTATAGAAAAGTAGAGCCATGGCCAATCCCTTAATTTGTGGGATATGACCACACCTGGGTAAGGAGCACCATGCTAATTTTTATCCTCTATCCTTAACCATTTGAGGCATTTAGATGTAGGGAGTAGTTTAACCTCGTATACCAGTCGGAGGAAAGGAACAGTTTTACCTCATGCATCGGTCGGAGGAAAGGGAGTAGTTTAGCCTCGTGCACTAGTTGGAGGAAAGGAGGAGTTCCACCTCGTGCACCGGTTGGAGGAAAGGGAGAAGTTTAGCCTCGTGCACCATTTAGAGGAAAGAAGCAATTTCATCTCATGCACCGGTTAGAGAAAGGAAGCAGTTTAGCCTCGTGCATCGGTTGTAAGAAAGGGAGCAGTTTAGCCTCGTGTACCGGTTGGAGGAAAGGAGCAGTTCACCTAATGCACCGGATAGAGGAAAGGGAGAGGTTTAGCCTCGTGCACTGGTTGGAGGACAGGAGCAATTTAGCCTCATGCACCGGTTGGAGGAAAGGGAGTAGTATAGTCTCATGCACCGGTTGGAGGAAAGAGAGCAGTTTAACCTCGTGCACTAGTGGGAGGATACCGGGTTATCCTTAGGAGTTTTCTCCAGGAACTTCCCATTAGAGGTAGGGAATAATTTAGCCTCATATACCAGTTGGAGGTTGGCGGGTTATCCTTAAGAATATTATGGGTAATATCTTTCAGGAACTTCCTGTCAAAGATAGAAAATAGTTTATACTCGTATACCCGTTGGAGTCGATCGGGTTTTTCCTAAGAATATTATGTGTAATATCCTCCAGGAACATCCCATCAAAGATAGGGACAGTTTATACTTGTATACCTATTAGAGTCAACCGGGTTATCTTTAAGAAAACTATGGGTAATATCCTCCAGGAACTTTCCGACAAAGGTAGGAAACCGTTTATACTTGTATACCCGTTGGAGTCTGCCGGGTTATCCTTAAAAATATTATGGGTAATATCCTCCAGAAGCTTCCTGTGACGCCCCAGGGTTCACACAAGGCTATAGTCCCAGGTGAAACATGGATTGTTAAACCTGCCAAGCACCAAACACCATGCTACAACATGTTTCACCATCACAATCGTTATCTCTCTAGTGGAAACAATAAATAGATGAAGGTACAGACAGGCAAAACTAGAAATAGAACAACACCGAAAATATACAGTAGAAGAATAAGAGATATTAATAATGAGCCCAACTGGAATGAAATAGATATATCTCTGAGTCTGAACTGAGTCTCAAATACAATGAGTCAAATAAACAAAGTCTCACAAGAGTTCTCAACTCTAAAATAAAATACCAATCTAGAGTCTGAAAAATAATTAACTACATGTGGAGTTCTGCAATAACTATAAAATATAATAAATAGCTAAACGAACAACTAAGATGTCCCATCAACCTACGACTCTCAGTGCGTCGGACTCACTACCTGAAAGAGGGGAAACAACGAGCGTCAAAGCTCTAGCAAGATCATCACTACCTCTCCCCAGGGAAATAGGGTAGGAGTATATATATAAAAAATAGAGTCAGTACTTACATATATCAAATCATTCATATAGCTCTTCATGAATGAGAACAAAAAAAAAAAAGTCAAGGAAAACATACTCCAATCTCCAACATAAAGAATAAATATCTCATCTCGAAGTACATCCGAGTAGCCTGCTCTAATATAAGAGGATGCTAACCAAAACAAAATGAAATATAACTACCGTCCATAACGGGTGTGCTAAAATCTCAAAGTAAATACCCTACTCACGGGTAGTCTATCATGGAAGTAAAACTTATAACTGATCAGATATCTATGTGTGCATCATCTTATGCTATAGCGATACTTTTGTAATGTTCTTACTCAATCGCTCTGCGGCAATAGGTTTTATTATCTCCCTATTCCGGATACGTGTAATAACGATACTTTTGTAATACTTTTACTCAATCGTTCTGCGACAAATAGGTTTCATCTCCCTATTTCCGGATACGTATAGAACAACATCATTCAATATGTGTTTATCAATTTATCTCATGTCAAAAGTGTGTCAATCTAACACAATCTAGCATACGTGCACAAATCTCGATGTGTGCGTGTTCTCGTCTGAAGTTCACCATCATCCCAGGTGTTAAACAATTACTAACATCATAGTCTATCATCATAAGGTTGAGAGATTTGCTCGACAAACCAAACCAAGCCAAATAAACATGCACAGCCAAAGTCGACTGGCGGTCGACCGTGGCGGCCAACCGCGACGGGCTCTAGAGACTACCCAGGTCTCTGTCCTGCACGCGATCGACCGTGGCTGTCGACCGTGAACCCTGTTTCTAGTTTTCCAAACTGGTTGTGTGTATGTCGTGTTCATGTTGTGTTTTCTCGATGTAAACATATCTAAATCTTCATAGAATTTGTATGCAACCATGTCACAGTAGATATGAACATCTGGAAACAACTCAACAATTATAAACATAATTTTATGCATTTGATTTATATTCAAAACCCTAAAGCATGCATAAAAGCTCAAAACAACGAATCAAACTTCTTTCGTCAGATTAACCACGTTTTAAAACCATCTTCAGGTCTTAAATACTTCTGTAGAAAATCGTTCTCAACCTTTTTAGCATAGAAAGACCTAATCTCTTTACATATAATACAAAAGAAGTTGACTTTATTCATAAACTAGTTATTTAGGCTCTACAAAACATGTTCAAAACTCTTTAAAAAACGTTTTGAAAACTAGGAGGGGGATTAGCAGAGATGATACTCGCCTTTGGTTGCAGGAAAACGTGTTAGAAGTAAGGTTGAAAAAGATCTTCACTCCAAAAACCAAGAATCACCCGAAAATCCACTTGAAAACCTTCAATCTTCTCCAAGAAATCAAACTAGGGTTTGGGCGGTTTTGGTGGCTGTTAGGGTTCTTAGGAAAATTGAGAAAATCGTGAAAAACTCATATATATATCAGGGGAAAACGGATATGGGTTTAGAAATCCGAAGCCAACTCAAAACAGGAGAAAAAACAAACTGCAGATATCACGGTCGACCGGGCTACGGTCGACCGCGACGGTCGACCGGACTGATATTTTCCAGTTTCTCATGAGTTTGGCCATTGTGCATGTTTTAACTCTTCTATCTCTCATGTATGAACTCGTTCATACTCAAAACACATAGTATTATACTCATATACCATTAAATGATATTTATCATGCTAAATATCTACATATCATAATTTATCACACATTAATTTTATTATTCATAAATTATCAGGGTTTTACATTCACCCCCCCTTAAGAGGATTTCGTCCTCGAAATTCCGCAGTCGCATCTCAAAGCTCAAAAACTGGGAAAACACATTAAGAAGGTGTAATTCATATTAAGAATTCATTCTGCACACATCACATAACATTAGCACAATGATATTTAAAGTTAACTACCTAGAATGCAAACATTATTACCTAAATCCTTAACTAAACGAAATTGGTACGTCGAGCGAAATAATCCAAACAAGGAAACCCTCATGTATATACCATATACTTCAATTGATTAAGGATTAGGTAAAAAAATTATCCCCATTCTAGTGTTAAAGACAAATATAAATGTAACTAAACAATCATAGATAATGATCACTGTCAAGTCATATAAGCGTATTAACATCATACCTATCCAAACAAGTGCGGGTAGTCGCGACGAACATCCTCCTCGTGCTCCCAAGAAATCTCTTCGGTTCCTTGCCGGTTCCACTGAACTTTCACTAATGGAATAGCTTTATTTCTAAGCTTTTTATTCTCTCTAGCAAGTATGCATACCGGTACTTCTACGGTAGTCAAATCATCCTGAATCTCAATCTCTAGTGAGTCAATCACTCTCTGCTGCTCATCATCCCGCAGATACTTCTTAAGCATCGAAACATGAAAGACATCGTGTACACTCGACATCGATGCTGGAAGATCTAATCTATAAGAAACAGCTCCAATGCAGCTCGAGGATCATAAAATGACCAACATATCTCGGGGCAAGCTTCCCCGGTCTATCGAATCGTTGAACGTCCTTCATCGGTGATACTTTCAACATGACTGAGTCTCCGATCTGGAATTCTAAAGGTCGTCTTCGCTGATCTACATAGCTCTTCTGTCGACTCTGCGCTGCAAGAATGCGCTCTCGAATCAATGCCACCTTCTCTGTGGTCTATCTAACTAACTCTGGACCAATCAATAGACTATCCTCTGGCTCTGCCCAACATATAGGCGATCTGCAAGGTCTCCCGTACAAAACTTCAAACGGTGTCATCCCGATGGTAGCTTGATAATTGTTATTGTATGCAAATTCAATCAGTGAGATGTGATCCTCCCAGCTACCCTAAAAATCTATAACGCGCGCTCTCAGCATGTCCTCTAAGATCTGATTTACCCTCTCGGTTTGTCCATCTGTCTAGGGATGAAAAACACTACTAAATGACAACTGACTGCCAAAAGCATCCTGGAAACTCCTCCAAAAATAAGATGTGAAGACTGAGCCCTGATCTGATACAATCGCCTCCGGAACTCCATTCAATCTAACAATCTCCCGAATGAAGATCCTCGCATATGTATCTGCCATATAAGTCGTC
Organism: Asparagus kiusianus; assembly: GCA_022839385.1. NCBI lineage: Eukaryota > Viridiplantae > Streptophyta > Magnoliopsida > Asparagales > Asparagaceae > Asparagus > Asparagus kiusianus. The sequence goes on along the minus strand of BQKN01065953.1, from coordinate 1,023,108 downwards.
CTCACAGGCAAGAAATATGCGGACTTAGTCAATCTGTCCACTATAACCTAAATAGAATCATTTCCTTTCTTTAACTTGGGCAACCCTACTATGAAGTCCATGGAAATATCTGCCCACTTCCACTCGGGAATGGATAAAGGCTATAGGGTTTCTACAAGTCTCTGATATTCTGCCTTAACTTGTTGGCAGGTGAAACACTTAGACACATAATCTACAATCTCTCTGTGCATACCACTCCACCAAAAATGCCTCTTCAGATCTTTGTACATTTTCGCCGTGCCTGGGTGCACTGTATATCTGCTACGATGAGCTTCGTCAAATAGTTCCCTCTTCAGCTATAGATTGTTCGGCATAACGATCCTGCCCTTCATCCTAAGGCCTCTATCTACTCTAATAGTCCAATCATCATTGGGTTCTTTGGAGATCTCCCCCTTGCGGGTTTGAATCCAATAATCCTCTAACTGAGCTCCGACTACTCTATCTCTCTAAGATGGCTGTACAGGTAACGCTCTTAAGAACACCCGGCTCCCGCCAATTTCTGGCTTGAAATCGAAATGGCTGAGGGTATAAAGACCCCGATATAGTGAACACCTCAAAGCTGCTAGTCCGTGACGACGCTTCCTGCTCAACGCGTCTGTTACCACATTCGCCTTTCCCAGATGATATTGTATAGCAAACTCATAATCCTTAATAAACTCTACTCATTACCGTTGCCTCTGGTTGAGTTATTTCTATGAGAAAAGGTACTTTAGGCTCTGGTGATTTGTGAATAATTTAAACTGTACTCCGTACAAATAATGTCTCCACACCTTCAGTGCAAAGACCACTACTTCTAGCTCCAAATCGTGCATGAGATAATTTTGCTCATGAGTCCTCAGCTGCCTCAAAATATAGGCTACGACTCTCTGGGTTTGCATTAATACACCGCCAAGACCCGATAAGGATACATCAGTGTAGACAACAAAAGTCTTATCACTACTAGGAATAACCAAAACTGGTGCTGAAATCAACTTAGTCTTCAATTTCTCAAATGCCTTCTGGCACTCTATGCTCCAAATGAACTGTACACCCTTCTTAGTAAGGCATGTAAGTGGTGTGGAAATCCTCGAGAAATCTTGAATGAATTTTCTTTAATAGCCTGCCAGGCCTAAGAAGCTACGAATCTCGGTAAATGTCTTTGGTGGCTCCCAATCAAGTACGGTTTTTGCCTTAGCCGGATCCACTACAATGCCCTCTCGGCTAATAACATGGCCTAAAAATCTGACCATTGATAATCAGAATTCACACTTGCTAAACTTAGCATACAATTGGTGTTCTCTCAATATCTGCAATGCTAACCCCAAATGCTGCTCGTGCTCTACCTCCGACCTCGAGTAGATAAGAATATCGTCGATGAAGACTCACAAACTGGTCCAAGTAAGGACGAAAAACCCGATTCATCAAATCTATGAATACTGCAGGTGTATTGGTCAGCCCAAACGGCATGACAAGAAACTCGAAAGACCCATATCGAGTCAAGAAAGCGGTCTTGGGAATATCCATCTCCCGAACTCACAACTGATGATAACCGGAACGAAGGTCTATCTTCGATAAACACTATGCCCCTGCAACTGGTCGAATAAGTCATCAATCCTTGGTAATGGGTACCAGTTACGGATAGTGACCTTGTTCAACTCGCGATAATCTATACATAATCGCGTACTCCCATCTTTCTTCTTCACAAAAAGGACCGGTGCTCCCCACGGAGAATGACTCCGTCGAATGAAGCCCTGAGACAACAACTCATTGATCTGGATCTGTAGCTTCCTCATCTAAGCAGGCGCCATACGGTAAGGAGCTCGGGAAATCGGTGCGGTGCCTGGCTACAACTCTACGCAAAACTCGACCTCTCTCATTGGAGGTAATCCTGGTATATCCTAGAAGACATCCTGGTAATTTAAGACTACTCGCATCTCACTCAAACCTGTGCTCCGATCCCGTAATATCGCCTCCTCTACGTACGCCAGAAGTGACTCCGCAAACTGGTTGCCTCTGGAGGTAGCTACCACTAACACAGATCCATCATATGCTCTCAAACTGACTGTTTTCGCAAAATAGTCGATACTCACATGGTAGGAAGATAGCCAATCCATACCATTGATCACATCAAATTCAAACATATGCAACATGATCAAATCAATCGCAAACTCAGAATCGTCCAAGCTGACGATGCATCTCCTACAAACACTCTCTAACAGAGACATCTCTCCCAACGGAGTAGATACAGATAATGGAAAATCTAATGGCTGAGCTACATGCCGAAGTCTAATCGAAAAATCATAGGAGATAAAAGAATGCGAAGCGCCAGAATAAAAAAGAATACGTGCTAGAAAGGAATTCACACGGAATGTACCTTCCACCACAGCTCCGCTCGTGCTATGATCGTGAGGAACCACTGCATACACTCTACCGTTTTGCTGCTCAGCATCACCTAGAGTGAATGATGCAATCTACCTTTGCTGGGTCTCCTAAACTGCTCGAACTTGTCCCTCAATCCTTGGGACTGCTGGAGGTAGCTCAATCCTCAGCTGCTGACCCTGATCGCGTCCCTGAGCGTGGTTCTACTGCTGCTGCTGTATCCTACCCTGCTAGCCTGCTGTGGGTGCTGCGGCACTCGGCCGCTCGGTGCCTAATCTTGTTACAATTGTAACAAGCTCCCTGGAATCGGCGTTGCTGCTATGCTCTATGGTCCTGCTGATGGCCATTCTTATGGGGACCCTGCTGATGCGGACCCTTACCCTACTGGTGGGGTCCTCCTGAGCCTCCAATTGGTCTCTTACCCTTTCCTTTGTACTCGGACTGTCCTGACTTACCGTTATCCTTACCCTTGATGAATAAGGCTGTATCTGTCTCCTGATCTATGGCAGCATCTGCTACCTCCCGAACTGAACAAAATCACCGAGATACTATGTACCGACGCAACCCCGGATGAGTCCCATCAAAAACATATGAGCCTAACGCTCCTCTGTGTGCCACATACCAGTGAACCTAAGCAATGACATGAACTTACTCTCAAAGTCCATGACAGACATATCCCCTTGCTCTAGACGAGCCCGCTCTAACTCTTTTCTGGCTTTCGCTACAACCGAAACATACTGCTCATCAAAAAGATATATAAAGGTCTCCCACGAAACCGTCATCCTCTGCTCTAGGGTGAAGCGAAGTCTATACCATCCTCCTGTATCTCCCTTGAGGTTGAAAGCCGCTAGCCTCTGCTTCTGCACCGAATTAACATTCAACATATCCAAAATGTTACTCACATCCTCTTTCCACTTGTGTGCAGCAATGGAATCCGTCGAACCGTGGAACTCTGGTGCTTTCGACTTCTGATACCTCTCAACTAAACGAAGCCAAGCCTTCTGATCAGCTGCTCCGTCCTCAACTTGTGGTTTCGGTGGGACCACTGGTTCCCTCTCTGGTATTTCCTCTCGAATAGATGACTCCTGAACGGGTGCCTCTTCATGAACGGAAGGCTCTTGACGAACCTGTGCTGCTAACTGCTCCTCAATAGCCACTATACGAGCTGCCAATGGAGCTATGAGATCCACTAGGTACTGTGGAGCCTGTTGTGGCTCGGGCTCTCTATCTTCCTGCCCAACTCCCTGAGCATGAGAAATTCGGCATCCACGACCTCTTCCTGACATCTATAATTCCAAAATAGAGCTTATTTCGCAGTAGATTGGATCTCAAACATGAAGCATATAACATATACCAATAAATAAATCGTATCACCTATATCTCATATCATGCTTTATTATTCAAAGAAAATAGATTATCATAAAAAAAATATTAGATTTTCAGCGTACATATATAGTACGTCCTCACTCATGCTAAGGATTCCTAGCGGACTACATACATGATCCCTAGGAAACTCTATCCAAAACTTCACAATATGACACAGGAATGATCCTAAGGATATTCAAACTAGAGCTCTGATACCAACTATGACAATTCAGGTTTCACCTGGGACTGCAGCCTTGTGTGAACTCTGGGGCGTTACACTTCCTGACAAAGGTAGGAAATAATTTATATTCATATACCCGTTTGTATTTGGTTGGGTTATCCTTAAGAATCCTATAGGTAATATCCTCTAGGAACTTCCCAAAAAAGGTAGGAGACAGTTTATACTCGTATACTCGTTGGAGTCTGCTAGGTTATCCTTAAGAGTATTATGGGTAATATCCTCCAGGAACTTCCCGATAAAGGTAGAAAATACTCTATACTCGTATACCCATTAGAGTCTATCGGGTTATCCTTAAGAGTACTATGGGTAATTATATCCTCCAGGAACTTTTGAAAAAGGTAGGAAATAGTTTATACTCACATACCCATTGGAGTCAGCCGGGTTGTCCTTAAGAATATTATGGGTAATATCCTCCAGGAACTTCCCGACAAAGATAGGAAATAGTTTATACTCGTATACCAATTAGAGTTTTAAGGAGAAGCTTCTCTTCTCTTTGGGCAAAGATGAACCCTGATTTGTCTTCTTTTAGGACAAAGATGAACCTTGATTTATCTTCTCTTGGGGCAAAGATGAACCCAAAATAGCGATACATCGCATGGTAGGACACTATTTGGATAAAGACACATTACTTAGTAGGCCATTATCAACCAACAACACCTTTTGCGGGAAGGACGATGCTGGGAGAATCAAATCGTTCATAGACGTATGAGTGTGATGATTGACTGTTATAGGAGCCATCACATGGTAGGCTATTACCCATCGATTGTTCTAAGAAAATATAAGAATGCTCGGAATGGATCAGATCGTTCAGGGACGTATGAGTTGTTAGCCCTTATGTTTTGATGATGTTTTACAACCACCATTATCGGTACTAATGGCTTATTAAGTAAAAATGTAGTAAACCTATTTATCAAGCTCGTTAGTGCCATTAATAGAGGATGGATGGAATATATGCTACAACGATGATATCCAAAGGAGGAGGAGGCCAAGAGATGAAGCAACGTTATTTCAAAAACGACAAATTCGAATAAAAGCTTCATCCGATTCAAGCTATATCAAAGCTCAAGTATTACTTTCAACATGAGGATATTAGCTTTCTTTTATGTTTCTCTCTAGTGCTAGAATGTAGGCAAAGAGTTACTGTGTTTACTTGAAGCTATTGGGACTCACACACACGTTTTCATATTTAAGCTTTTAAGTGATTTTCACAAAACCTTATTTTTCATAAGTATGAGGACCTATCTACAAAATTCTTTTTCCAAACAGTTTGTTTTTAGTATTAAAAACATTTTACAAAGTTTCAGAATTTTCAGAGGTCAAACAAATATTTTGCAAATATTTTAAGTTGGTCTAAAACTGTTTTCTGCAATATGTCAGAAAGCGGTCGACCGGTCCGGTCGACCGCTCCTATGGCCATTCGTCAGTATGTTCTAGAGAAGTCATTGGTCGACCGGTGCGGTCGACCAAAATTTTGATTTCTATATCGGTCGACCGCGCCGGTCGACCGACGATGGCTCTGTTTGTTTTCTAGGTTTTTGAAGCAGCTCGCGGTCGACCGAAATTTTCGGTCGGTCGACCGACGTGATTTTTCGGTCGACCGAAGGTTATTTCGGACGACCGCACTTTTCTTCAGTCAAGCGAGATTTTTTTTAAAAACGGTCGTTTTGCCTCGTTTGTTGTGCTTTCACTCATTTGTGCTTGGCTCAGTCTGTGCTAACCACCTGAAAAGGAGATTATCTTTCTAAACAGGAAGATTGGGTTTTGTTTTTTAAATGTTTTAATATCTTCTATAAAAACCCCCCAGACTGCTTCTTCTTCCATAAGCCCTAACGTTTGAAAAACCAGAGAGCTGTTTTTTTGTTTTCCTGAGAAAAATTTTCAAATCTGTTCTCTGTTTTCTTCTCTATGGTTTTGTGTGAGTTCACCTCCCAGCTTCAGTAACTTCTTCTCTTTGCCATAGGGGCTTTGTAAAGAGAGGTTCTTGCATACTTTCTTTTGCTGTGAGGTTGAGATCTTGTGTGAGATCTACTGTGAGGGAGTGATCTGTTGAGATCAAACTATGTAGTGAGAGAGATCGTGTGGGATCGCTATGTAGACGAAGTTCCGGCTTCCAAACCGGGTATGTAGTGGATTTCTCCTCGAGAGTGGGGAGCGGGGACGTAGGCCAGAGGGCCGAACCTCGTTAACACATCACGCGTCAAGGATAACGATTCCTAACCCTCTCTTATTTACTTTGTTTGCATCTATTTACTGTGGATTGCTTGTTGTATGTTTTAAATTGCATATTAGAGCCTTTTGACCCTAATCACCCCCCCTCTAGGGTCCTACAATTGGTATCAGAGCTTGGTCTCTATATTAATTTTTGGTTTAATCACCTTAGAGAAAAGATCTAATGGAGGCTTCTTTGAATATGCATATGTTAGAAGGACAATCCACAACTAGACCACCTCTCTTCACCGGGACTAATTTTGCTTATTGGAAGGCTAGGATGAGAATTTATCTTCGTTGTATTGACCTTGACATCCTAGGGCTCATAGAAAAGAAATATGTAGAAAAATCCAAAGTTAAGAACATGGATGAGGATGAAAGGCACCTTGCCAATCTCAATGCTAAGGCCATGAACACCTTAATTTGTGGTCTTTCCCCCAATGAATACAATAGAGTTTCCATGTGTGCAACCGCATACGAACTTTGGCAAAAAATATGTGTCACACATGAGGGAACACCCCAAGTTAAGGAGTCTAAGATTAGTGGGCTTATGCATGATTATGAGCTATTCAAAATGCTTCCTAATGAATCCATTGATGCTATGTTTTCCCGCTTTACTAATATCATCAATGAATTACATGGTCTAGATAAGCAATTATCCATTCAAGAGATGAACTACAAGATACTTCGCTCCTTGACTCTGGCATGGGAGCCCAAGGCTACGGCTATTGAGGAAGCTCATGACCTCACTACCTTAGCTCTTGATAGTCTTATCGGAAAGCTCAAAGTGCATGAGAAGAAGCTCAAGGGGAAAGAGAAGGAGGAAGTTCCACCACGTGAAGTTGAGGAGCCGTCACCAAAGTTGAAGACCATAGCTCTCAAAGGAGCTAGTGACAACTCATCTTCGTCATCGGCGAGTGAAGTCGATTTTTCTAGAGAAGGGGCTCATCTCTCTAGAAGAATCTCTAGACTTATAAAAATGAATAAAAAATTTAATCATCGATCTAACAACAAGTTTTCATCTCGTGTAGGAAAATATTTTGAGTGCAATGAACCGGGTCACATCGCTAAGGATTGCCCCAAGCTCAAGGAGAAGTACATGAAGTACAAGAAGAAGAAGGCTATGTATGCCTGATGGGAAGAATCCGAGCCAAATGATTCGGATAGCGATGATGAGGGAGCCAAACTTGCCCTTCATGACCCAAATGTTTGTTTCATGGAAAATGAACATGAGGTAATATCCGAGGCCGAAAGTGAATCTTTCTATATGTAATGTGACATAGCTATGGCTTTAGAAGAGTTGAACTTTGAATTTAAAAGAATGTCTAAAGAATACTCTTCTTTTAAAAAGTTGCATGCCTCTTGTGATATTAAGCTTGAACAACTAACAACCTCTCTTGCTCTAAAAGATGAATTGCTAGGAGATCTCGATTTCGAGAATAAGCAATTAAGATCAAAGATTGAAAGATTAGAAATTGAGGGTTGTAGGACTAGACCCACTCATGTTTATGCAAACTATAATCACCATGGTAGAAATAGGTTTCATGGTTCTAACATCCATACATACAAAAGAAATTTTGTATGCACCTATTGTATGAGACATGGACACATTTCTACTCATTGTAGAATTAAAGACAATGAAAATTTTTATGGCTTGATATGGGTACCCAAAGGTACCAAAACTACTAACCACCAATGACCCAAGACATGGGTACCTAAAGCTACAACACCTTCATCTTCTTCTTTTGTAGGGAACGTCACGGCAACGACGTAAGAAGATGTGGTACCTTGATAGTGGTTGCTCACATCATATGACGGGCAACAAAGAGTTATTTACAACCCTATCAAGGATTGAAGGAGGCAATGTCTCCTTCGGTGGTGGTGAGAAAGGTAAAATCATTGGTATCGGTTCTATTGGTAAGAAATCCTCACCCATTATTGAAGATGTTTATTTAGTAAGTGGTTTGAATCATAATCTTCTTAGTATTAGTCAATTAAGTGATAAAGGATTTGATATCTCTTTTAAACCGGATAAATGCATCATTAGTATGAATGGAAAAATTGTCTTTATTGCAAATCGCAAGTCTAATGTTTATATTTTTGAGATGAATGAGTTAGTGAATCAAGATGTGAAGTGTCTTGCGGCAATTGATGAAAACCCTTGGATTTGGCACAAGAGACTTGGACATGCAAATATGGAGTTGATATCAAAATTGTCTAAGAAGAATCTTGTGAAAGGGCTACCTAGCTTGCACTTCATAAAAGATACAATTTGTGAGGATTGTGCCAAAGGTAAACAAACAAAATCCTCTTTCAAATCCATCCATGAGGTATCGACTTCTAAACCTTTACAACTACTTCATCTTGATTTATTTGGTCCTATGCGTGTTACCTCTCTTGGAGGTAAACATTATGTTTTTGTGATTATTGATGATTTTTCTCGTTTTACATGGACAATAATTCTTGCAAAGAAAAATAATTGTTTTGAAGAATTTGCTAATCATGTTAAAAGAATTAAAAATGAAAAAGATTTGAAAGTTGTTAAAATTAGAAGTGATCATGGTGGTGAATTTCAAAATGAATTTTTCTATGATTTTTGTGCTCATCATGGTATAACTCATATGTTTTCCGCTCCTAGAACACCACAACAAAATGGTGTTGTTGAACGAAAAAATCGCACCATACAAGAGATGGCACGCACTATGTTAAACTCATTTGATTTACCAAAATATTTTTGGGCGGAAGCCGTCAATACGGCTTGCCATGTTTTAAATCGTGTTTTGATTAGACCAAAGCTTAAGAAAACTCCTTATGAACTTTATTATGGAAAAACTCCTTTCATTGGTTATTTTCGTGTTTTTGGTTGCAAGTGTTTCATTTTAAATACAAAAGATCACCATGATAAATTTGATTCCAAAATTGATGTTGGTATTTTCTTGGGTTATGCACCTCGAAGTAAGGCTTATAGGGTCTTCAATAAACAAAGCCTCGTTGTTGAAGAATCTATAAACGTTACTTTTGACGAGACTAATGTTTGCTCTCAAGTTGCTTTGCCTAGAAAAGATGATGATGATGATATTGAGGGAGGATTGGACTTTTTGCAAATCAATGATACTCCCTCTATAGAAGCTCAAAAGGATGTAGATAGCTCCAATGCTCAAGATCAAGTTGAACCTCCTAAAGCTTGGAAATTCACATCAAACCATCCAAAGGAGCAAATCATTGGGAGTCCTTCAAGAGGAGTCATTACTCGCTCAAAAGCTTTGAGTGAGTGTGGTAATGTTGCTTTCTTATCTCACATAGAACCTAAAAAGATTAATGATGCTTTAAATGATGAATTTTGGGTTTTGGCTATGCATGAAGAATTAAACAATTTTTAAAGAAATGAAGTTTGGAAGTTAGTTCCTAGACCTAACAATGCTAGTGCTATTGGTACAAAATGAGTTTTTAGAAACAAACTTGATGAACATGGCATTGTTACTAGGAATAAAGCTCGTTTGGTTGCCCAAGGATACAATCAAGAGGAGGGCATAGACTATGATAAAACCTTTGCACCGGTTGCAAGGTTGGAATCTATTAGGATGTTTTTGGCATTTGCTAGTTTTAAAAATTTTAAACTATTTCAAATGGATGTTAAAAGTGCCTTCTTAAATGGTTTTATAGAAGAGGAAGTGTATGTTGAGCAACCCCCCGGATTTATAGATCATGACTTTCCAAATCATGTATACCGGGTACAAAAAACTTTATATGGGTTGAAACAAGCTCCTAGAGCTTGGTATGCTCGCCTCTCTAGTTTTCTTGTTGAAAATGATTTTTCAAAAGGAACAATTGATAACACTCTTTTTGTTAGAAAAAGGAAAAATGATTTCAAATATATGTGGATGATATGTTAGAAAAAGGAAAAATCATTTTTCCTTTTTGTTAGAAAAAGGAAAAATGATAACACTCTTTTGTTAGAAAAAGGAAAAATGATTTCAAAAGGAACAATTGATAACACTCTTTTTGTTAGAAAAAGGAAAAATGATTTCATCTTAGTTCAAATATATGTGGATGATATTATTTTCGGTGCTACTAATGAATCCTTGTGCAAAGAATTTTCTAAAGTTATGCAGGATCACTTTGAGATGAGTATGATGGGAGAGCTTACATTCTTTCTCGGGCTCCAAGTCAAGCAAACCAAGGATGTGATCTTCATTTCACAAAGCAAGTATGTGAAGGAATTGGTAAAGAAATTCAAGTTGGAGAATTCTAAGCATGCGCCTACTCCCATGAGCACTAGTGTTAAGCTTGATGCGGATGAAAGTGGTGAAGACGTGGACCAAAAATTATACCGAGATATGATAGGTAGTCTTCTTTATCTTACAGCTAGTAGACCCGATATTATGTTTAGTGTGTGTGCATGTGCACGTTTTTAAGCATCTCCAAAAACATCTCATTTAATTGCGGTTAAAAGGATCATTAAGTATGTTAATGGTACTTTTAACCTTGGTTTGTTTTATCCAAGAAGCACTTCTTTTGATTTATATGGCTTTTGTGATGCCGACTTTGCCGGATGTAAGGTAGATCGCAAGAGTACTAGTGGAACATGCCAATTCTTAGGAAATTCACTTGTTTCTTGGGCTTCCAAGAAACAAAATTGTGTTGCATTGTCCACTACGGAAGCGGAATACATTGCCGCCGGCTTATGTTGTGCTCAAGTGTTGTGGATGAAACAAAGTTTAGTTGATTATGAATTGAATTTTCAAAATATTAAAATCTTTTGTGATAACACAAGTGCTATAAATATTTCAAAAAATTCTGTTTTGCATTCTAGAACCAAGCATATTGACGTACGCCATCATTTCTTACGCGATCATGTAGAGAAACAAGATGTATCCCTAGTATTTGTTGACACAAAATCTCAACTAGCGGATATTTTTACTAAGCCCCTTGGAGAGGATGATTTTTGTCGCATAAGAAATGGTTTGGGCTTATGCACTATGTGAAAGTTCTACATTGTGTGCTTGTTTAATTGCATTTTGCATTTCTTTTACCCCATTTTTGATGGTGACAAAGGGGGAGAGAAATATCTCCTCAATTGTTGCATATACTTAGGGGGAGCTCATAGATAGGGGGAGCACTATCTATAAGCTATTTTATTTTTTGCTCTTATAATGGTTGGTTGTCATCATCAAAAAGGGGGAGATTGTTAGCCCTTATGTTTTGATGATGTTTTACAACCACCATTATCGGTACTAATGGCTTATTAAGTAAAAATGTAGTAAACCTATTTATCAAGCTCGTTAGTGCCATTAATGGAGGATGGATGGAATATATGCTACAACGATGATATCCAAAGGAGGAGGAGGCCAAGAGATGAAGCAACGTTATTTCAAGAACGACAAATTCGAATAAAAGCTTCATCCGATTCAAGCTATATCAAAGCTCAAGTATTACTTTCAACATGAGGATATTAGCTTTCTTTTATGTTTCTCTCTAGTGCTAGAATGTAGGCAAAGAGTTACTGTGTTTACTTGAAGCTATTGGGACTCACACACACGTTTTCATATTTAAGCTTTTAAGCGGTTTTCACAAAACCTTATTTTTCACAAGTATGAGGACCTATCTGCAAAATTTTTTTTACAAACAGTTTGTTTTTAGTATTAAAAATATTTTACAAAGTTTCAGAATTTTCAGAGGTCAAACAAATATTTTGCAAATATTTTAAGTTGGTCTAAAACTGTTTTCTGCAATATGTCAGAAAGCGGTCGACCGGTCCGGTCGACCGCTCCTATGGCCATTCGTCAGTATGTTCTAGAGAAGTCATTGGTCGACCGGTGCGGTCGACCAAAATTTTGATTTCTATATCGGTCGACCGCGCCGGTCGACCGACGATGGCTCTGTTTGTTTTCTAGGTTTTTGAAGCAGCTCGCGGTCGACCGAAATTTTCGGTCGGTCGACCGACGTGATTTTTCGGTCGACCGAAGGTTATTTCAGACGACCGCACTTTTCTTCAGTCAAGCAAGATTTTTTTTAAAAACGGTCGTTTTGCCTCGTTTGTTGTGCTTTCACTCATTTGTGCTTGGCTCAGTCTGTGCTAACCACCTGAAAAGGAGATTATCTTCCTAAACAGGAAGATTGGGTTTTATTTTTTAAATGTTTTAATATCTTCTTTAAAAACCCCCCAGACTGCTTCTTCTTCCCTAAGCCCTAACGTTTGAAAAACCAGAGAGCTGTTTTTCTGTTTTCCTAAGAAAATTTTTCAAATCTGTTCTCTGTTTTCTTCTCTATGGTTTTGTGTGAGTTCACCTCCCAGCTTCAGTAACTTCTTCTCTTTGCCATAAGGGGCTTTGTAAAGAGAGGTTCTTGCATACTTTCTTTTGCTGTGAGGTTGAGATCTTGTGTGAGATCTACTGTGAGGGAGTGATCTGTTGAGATCAAACTGTGTAGTGAGAGAGATCGTGTGGGATCGCTGTGTAGACGAAGTTCCGGTTTCCAAACCGGGTGTGTAGTGGATTTCTCCTCGAGAGTGGGGAGCGGGGACGTAGGCCAGAGGGCCGAACCTCGTTAACACATCGCGCGTCAAGGATAACGATTCCTAACCCTCTCTTATTTACTTTGTTTGCATCTATTTACTGTGGATTGCTTGTTGTATGTTTTAAATTGCATATTAGAGCCTTTTGACCCTAATCACCCCCCCTCTAGGGTCCTACATGAGTGTGATGACTAATCAGACAATGACATTTGTGGGAATGATAGTGTCAGCTATCAGAGGTAATCATTAACGTGCTAGAAATTGTCATGATTAGAGTGAATTTGAGGACCTACCTTCCTATTGAAGAGGATTGGTAAGTTGATTAGATTGTTGTGATTGGATCGACTTTTAGGACCTACCATCCTATTGAAGAGAATTGGTAAGTTGATTTTGTCAGAGGTGTAGTGTTAACATCATAGTGGGAGTGGTCCCATCTTCCTATTAGAGAGGATCGACGAGGGAAATTTGGAGGAGACTATCAGAGATTGTAGTTAAGTTGATAGTTTTACAAGATCCATCATCAAGTTGAATGAGACTGATAGAGAAATGACTATCAGAGGTCGCAGTTAACTTGATAGTTTTAGGGACCAACCATCTTATTAGAAATATTAGGGAGGGAACTTGGTTTCGATCCTAACTGTAGGAAGGTTTGACCAGGTGGGAGATATGGGATGACTTTAACCATTCAATTTTTTAGTCGTCTATTTTAAAAGTGAACCTCTCGTTCTTAGAAAAAAATCGAGAGGGGATTTTGGCTCTGGTCCTAACCGTAGGAAGGTTTGATCGAGTGGGAGGTGGAAGGAGCATTTTGACCTCATACTCTAGTGGGAGGATTTTAATTATTTTGGACATGATCATACAGCCACAACAGGAGGTTGGCAAGCCGTTCATTGACTCAGGAATGAGTATAACGATGTTGATTGGAATTGTGACACATCACATGGTAGAACAAAATTTGACTATCAGAGGTGATGATAGTTCATGTGGGCCCGTTGTCCTGATGAAGAGGATCAATGGGGGAATTTGGAGGAGATTTGGGGTAGTATATGGTTTCGCAGAGAAACCGAGACCAACCCCACTCCGGTGAGAATCTGGGTTGAAGGGTAAAGACGCCTTAGTTGAACTCGCGGGAGTTGAAGGATGAAATCTTCTGCTGACACATTGCCTACTCGAGTAGACCATCTCTACTATATGGGTATGAAGTTGCCATCGGATGCAAGTCTTCTGGCGATTGGCGCATTTAAGCATCACCGATCATCTTTGGCCAGTAGTAACCAAGTCTTCGCAGTCGTCCCTACAGTTTGGGTCCGAGTCGGTGAACTCGACAGATGCTATCGTAGGCTTCTGGTGCTTCAAAGCATTACCCCTCTATTATGAATAGGGTTTGGATGAGGAGGTGATTTCCACTACCAAGATGTCTTGGTCATCACCCCCTTGAAATTCATATGGCATTTTAGTATCCATACGCTTGAGCATGCTCTCGACTTGTTCTCCTTGGCAGATTAAGTCTTTCCATGAGCGAGCTATGACAGCACCCATGTTGGACAAAATGTTGATGGAGAGATTGTTTTGGCACATCTTAATGAGAGTGGCCTCAAAAATCCGATCATGTGTATGCAGCGATCGGTTCCTAAACCTCTTGACAAAGTTACTTATAGACTTTGTCTACCTCTGCTTTGTAGCTAGCAGGGTGGCCACAGATACTTCTTTGTCATCATCGAAGAATCTAGCCATGAAGAGCTTTCCATGTCCTTCCAGTAGGTGATGGATTCAGGCTCCAATCTATGAAACTATTCAAAAGCGATCCCTTTGAGGGTGCCAATGAGCAATCAAGTCATAATGGGATCATTCCCCACTATGTGTCTAGTTTGCGCCTGGAAGTAATAAATGTGCTGGGTAGGAGAACCCTTGCTGTTGAACTGTAGGAGGTCCAGTGGCTGAAACTTCACCGGGTAGGAGACTGTATTCTATTTGATCAGATACAGTCTGACAACCCCCAACTTGTCCATGTTCTTCTAGAGCTTCAAGATGTCGAGTTGATTTTGGAACTCGTCGAGCCTTTTGTCCCTCAGATTATGATCTGAAGATAACGCTCCTCTAGATGACTCGGATGATGAGTGAGAAGAAGTAGGTACCCGCTCTTTGTGCTTCGAGGATTTACGTGAAGCCTGCGAAGTCCTCTCTTTGTCCGTCTTCTTCTCACTCAGAAGTTGCTCCAACATCTCCTTTAGGGAATCGATGGTTGCTTGTTGCTCGTCAAGTCTCCTGGATATCTCATCAGGTATGTTGGTCATGTGCACTTCTACGCCTTCACCCTAAATAGAGCTTGAAGCCTGTGATGTTGCTATGGCCGAGCAACCATCATCATCATCGTCAGAGATGGGTGCTAGGCACGTATAGTCAAACGGAATGCTACCCCCATTTGGGCATGGGTACGTTGGTGGATACCTTCACGCTCAATAGACTTGGACTTCCCGATCTCATTAACAATTGCAGCGAGGAGCTCCACATCATTAAAAGTCTCGTAGGGTGTGTGTTTGCTAGTCAAGTGTCCTCTGAGATCCCCTGTAGGTTGATAGTGACAACCCCTAGTGTCGGAAGGATGAGATGTGAAGTCGCATGAAGGAGCCTTAAGGGAGCCCATATGAGGACACTTGGAAAATTCCCTAAGTGTCAGATCCAATCGACCTCATCGAGACAGGCGACGTCTGGAATGTGGGCGAGCTCTAGCCGACTACAGGTGAGCTCGAGCATTTGGACCTCCTTCAGCTGACTGCTAGTGAGGTCTAGAATCTGGGCGACCTTCAGCCGACTACTGGCAGAATATGGGCGAGCTCCAACTAACTACTGGCGAGCTTGAGAATTTAGGCAGCCTTTAGCCGACTGCTGGCGAGGTCGAGCCGACTGGTCGTTCAGGCGAGGTTCAAGGCGAGCTTAAGCCTCAGTCGACTACTAACGCTCAAATGAAGTTTTAGGCATCTATTCATTCAGGCGAGGTTCGCATGGTCGATGAACTTGAGTCTGTTGGTGAGGTTTAACCTCCAGTTTTTTCAGGCAAGGTTTGCTTGTTTGGTGAACTACCGCTTCTTGCAGGCTGGGTTAAAATGTTCTGCGAGCTTGTCGAGGTCTGCTTGTTTGGTATACTTGAGCTCGTTGACAAGGCTCAGTTTGGCGAGGTTCTCCTGTTAGGCGAGCTTGCATCTGTTAGCGAGCTTGCATGTGTTAGCGAGGTTCGGCCTTACAAGGCTTGCCTGTTGGGCGAGCTGCAGTTTTGTCTTTCTGGCGAAGGTTGCCTTAAGGGTGAAGTTAGGCCGTTAGCCGAACTTGATGAAGTTCGTTGGAACTACAAAGTTCACCATATTTGCGAAGCTCGCCAGATTTAGGAAGCTCGCCTGAAGAGCGGAGCCCGCCTGCGTAGGTGGGCTCATCTGATTTGAGCGGTTTGCCAAAATTAGGAACCTTGCTCATAGATCAAAGCTTGTGGGGCTCGCCTGAACTGTTAGGCTCACCGAAAACACTAAATTCACCAATTTTAGGAACTTTACTAACGGAGCAAAGCCCACCAGAGTAGGTGGGCTTGCCTGGTCGGTTCAGTTCTCCAAAATTAGGAACCTTACATTTTGGCTTGGATCTCTTCACGCCTGAATAGTAATTCAGGCTGTCATCGGAGATAAGGGCTTGTGTCTTTTGGTAGGTGAGAGCTTGTCATCGCTGTTGCTTGGCACTTTTGGAAAGGGGAGTGTTCATGTTGACGGCAAAGGTGGGGTCCGCGCCGACATGAACCGTCGTCTCCTGTTGTATGGGGGCCTGCGAGGATCGTTCAACGACCCCTCACGTAGCCTTTGAACTTGCATACTTTGTCTTTGGCTCGGCTATGATAGGCTTGGTGGAGATAGAACCCCCTGTGTTTGCTTGGGCGGAGCTGTCCAGCATGGTTGCCTTGGCTACTTGGGGCTGGGCCACACGCGCAACTCTGTAGCACTTGCGAGACGCATTGCCGCCAGAAGAGGATGAAGATAAGTACTCCTCAAACTTGATCACGAGGGAATCAATAGTTATCCCAGCTGCAATTTCATTGAATTGCGCCACCACCTTTTCGGTTAAAGAAATAGTTCCTCCCACTGTGGTCGCCATCTTCTGTCGGGTGCAAAAATTGACTTCCCGCTCGAAGGGTCATTTGTATTTATGTGATTAGCTTATTACAAATTAATGATTAATGTTTACAACAGAGGAGAAGTGAATGGCCTTTCTTGTTTAATGTAGGTTCTTCGGTAACGGTGGGATGCTTCCCTCGATGCTCGTGACGAGTTTGCATCCCTTGGATGATCCGATCGAAGTTGCGGTTGGAGTTCGAATGCCCGAGGTTGATGAGTATCAAGGCCGAATGCACCAAGAAGGCTACAATGCAAGAGTTTGCAGAGCCAATGGGCCAAGAGACTCCAAATCTAAGAGTTCAGATTGAGACTTTAAAGTTACCAAGGAGGCTATCCCAATGAAGGTTTAGCCAGCCACTTAAAAGGTCAAGTTTTAAAGAAGGCTAAGACCAAGCCAACCCCTCAAAAGGTCCAAATCCTCAAGAAGGCCCAAGACCCCTTCTCATATAGCCATCAATGTCTATTTATAGAAAAGTAGAGCTATGGCTAATCCCTTGATTTGTGGGATATGACCACGTCTGGGTAAGGAGCACCATGCTCTCCCCCCTTAATTTATGGGATATGACCACTGATAGGACAACGAGTACCATACCCTCTCTCTTAAAACATGGGATGTGACCACTGATGTGACTGCTCCCATACCACAAGTAGACGGCTGGCGAGCTTGACCAGCCTGGACGGCTGACGAGCTTGGTCAGCCTTCAAGCGATTTGGTGATTTTGCAGCAGGCGAACTAGAGCATACAGATGAGTCAGCGACGTTGCAGGTAAGCTGGCGACCCTGCAGGTAGGCTGGCGACCCTGCAGGCAGGCTGGCGACCCTGTAGGCGAGCTTGGCTCATGTAGGTGAGCTTCAAGCTGTCGGACGAACTTGCCTTATGTAGGCGAGCTTCCAGCTGTCGGCCGAGCTTTCCTTGTACAGGAGAGCTTCAAGCAAGCAGGCTAGCTTCAAGCATGCAAGCGAGCTTGGGTTATACAGGCGAGCTTCCAGCTGTCGGGGACCTATCCTTATGCAGGCGAGCTTCTAGCCGTCGGGCGACCTTGCCTTATGCAGGCAAGCTTCAAGCATGCATGCGAGCTTCAAGCGTGCATGCGAGCTTCTAACCGTCAGGCGAGCTTGGGAGGTGAGGTTGTACAGGTGAGCCAACCTCAATCTAGTGAGCTAAACTCCTTTGCAGACGAGCTCTAAAACATGCTACGAAGAACTTGTCATTACTTTCAAATCGTAAGTTAGAATTTGACGAATTATATATGAAAATCACCTATCTCAACGAGACAGAGCTGACCAAACGGACCCAAAGGGTTCGATTTGCCACCATTCATTTCACCAAATTCTTTCCGGTTTGAGAGATATCAGCGTTTTATCCTTTTTTGCTATTTCAGGCGAGGTTTTAGCAGTCTTGTTCTGAACTTCTCTGATAGGGATTAAAGGTAACTTTTTATTGCCTATAGTGTCACAGTTGATATCAGAGCTCTAGTTCTAGCATAGTTAGGATAGAGTTTCTTAGGATTCATGTATAGAGTCCGCTAAGATTCCTAGAAAGAGTGAGGACGTTACATACGTATATTCTAAAATTTATGAATTTTTTATGACTACCTTTCTTTGATTAAAAAGTAATTGCATTAATGATATATTATACGATTTTTCTACTGTTATATGTTATGTTATGTATGTTTGTGACGCTCTCCTCTTGGTATTATAAATATCGAGATGAGGACGTGGTCAAGGTAAAACTCATACCCGGAGAGATGGGCAAGTAGAGCCCGAGCAGCAGTAGTGTAGGCTGTCTAAAAATCATAGTAGATAGCTGATTCCCCATCTAACACCGGTGATGGAAGTTACAATCTGACGACTCTCACATATCAAAGAGTTAAAGCAAAGATTTTAAAATAACGATCTTTGCAACGCTTCAACAGAAAGAGACTACAAATCGATGGTCTCTTCAAATCAAGCTGCGAAAGTCCTCCCCGCACATAAGCATCAAGACGCACCGCGTTCATAGCCACGAACGCAGCTCAAACACAGCCTCCGAAAGCTACCGACGCAGTTCCAAGCACTGCTCAACGCAGCTCTAACCGCTGCCCAACGTAGCTCTAACCACTGCCCAACGCAGCTCCGAAAGCTGCCAACGCAGCTCCAAGCACTGCCCAACGCAGCTCTAACCGCTGCCCAACGCAGCTCTAACCGCTGCCCAACGCAGTTCTATACCGCTGCCAAACGCAGCTTCACTCGCTGCCAGACGCAGCTCTAATCGCCGCCAGACGTAGCTCCAAGCAATGCTCAACGCAGCTCTATACCGCTGCAAACACAGGTTAGATCTATTGCCCAACGCAACTCGCAAACACTGCGTTCAAACGCAGATTTCATTCCAGAATGCAGGATTTGCGTTTGACTCGTTCAATCACGAGCTGAACTGTTTCAAAACCGTTTCTCACGATTTGAGGGGATCAGAACTCCACTCAGGAGTGATTTAAAGGGCGGTTACATCCCATTAGCCCCACTTAGGAGCGAATTAAGGGGGCGGTTACACCCCTTAATCCTCTATAAATAACTAAGAAATCAGCTTAGTTCGGGACTGGTTTTGGGAGGTTGGATCCTGATCCTTGATCTTAATCTGGCTTTTTGATCCTTCTTTTGGCAGCAAAGAAGAGATCGGGTTGGCTGGATCTTTCATCCTTCTCCTTGGCAGTAAAGAAGAGATCTTGGGCTTGTCTAACCAGTTACGGTTAAGATTAATCAACTCGTTCAGAGTTTCAAACTTGCCACGCAAGTCCTCCACAACGTCAAATCGTGAGGAGGAGATATCGTTCTAGTGAATCAAGACATTCGGATCGTCAACGAGAAGCAAACTCGACACGAGCATTCGAGGGAGGCATCTCATCGCCACCGTGAAGAACCCAGATTTAAACAAAGGAGAGAATCAAATTCGTTCTCTTCTCTTTTGTAATCAGGAAATCCAATTATAATCGAGAGTTGAGAGAGTTGTAAACATTCTTTTCTAAGTAGTTAGAGAGAATAAAATTAAACACAATTCTTTCATTATTTTTCTTATTGCAAATTTTCCGACAAACAAAAGATGGCGACTCTGCTGGGGACGAGCTTCTCTGACGAAGAAGTGGTGGCGCAATCCGACGTTCATCTCATTGGAACAACCGTCGAAACTCTTATTGTTGAGTTTGATCAAGCCAAGTATGAGGAAGCCCTTTCCTCTGGATCCCTTAGTCCCAAAGCTATGCGCAAGATCCTCAAAGTCTCTAAGGAGACTAAAGCTCCAACTATTGCTCCTATGCCGAAGGAAGACCTCTCCATTAGGCCGGATTGCTTGGACAGCCCCTCCTCCGATGGAGTGGGCTCAGCTTCAACCAAACCTGCATTAAGACGACGGATATCAGGACGCAAGAAGCCTATTGAGGAGACAAACTTGATCAACACAGATGATGATGTCGCTACAAAGGCCTTGAAGCAGGCTAAGAAGAATGCCGCTCGACACAGGAGGAGATCCCTAAGACGAGCACATCTTCGAGAATGTCGATCCTCAAGTCAACACGAGCTTCGTGTTTGTGAGCCTAAACGCGACACTGTGCCATGCGTTTCTTTTTTAGAATGCAAGTCTCGCGTCTATGAGCCCAAACATAGGCTCTGTGTGAAGAAGACTGAGCGCAGCCCTCAGGGGTGCGTCCCACAAACTGAACGCAACTCTCAAACATGCGTTTCAGAACCAAAATGCAGACTTCAAGACTATGTTTCACCAGCAAAACCTGGCACTCAGGCATGCGTTCGGGTAACAAAATCCAATATAGAACCTGGCATATATCGTGGAGCGGATTGCGAGACCCCCGAATACTCTGCGTAGCGCGACTAGATTGAGGGGCGGATGTCAAAAGCCTATGGATTCAAGGCATCTCAACCAGATTCATGTTCACCAAGAGCCAATCCTGTCCAATCATGGACTGGGGGTTCCAATTCAAACCTCGCGATCAGCGAGTAACTCTTCTCAAGTCTTTGCAATAGATTTGAGAGAGTTCATATCGAGAGAAAGACCGATGCAACAAGTCATTCGTTCATTCTAATGTGAACGACTAATTCCTATGGTCCTCTCGGGATGTCACTGCTGCTCATATGTGGCCAAACAATTGGTGTTCAACTAATTAATGCATGTTGTCTTGTCGAACCAACGACGACGTTCTCACAGGAAGAAGTCTCCAGAGACCGAATATCCTGGGGTTACTATTAATGTGATCGGCAGAGGGAAATCCTCAGGTCCTAGTTCTGATGACTCTGAGACAAGTCGTTCACCGACCGTCAGAGAAATCGCTAACAAGTTTGAAGAAGTCTACCAACACACTCGGACGCGAACATGAGCCATTCCCCCTGTCAACTATCAGAGGTTAGCCAAGGGAACCAATTCTGATGATGAACACTCAGCCATTGCAGAGTCCCAATCATCAAGCTCTTTTGTTGAACATGAGAGCTCCGCCTATATGACAGGAAACCATGAAGATCTCACGAAGAGACTTGATGAGCAGGAGGCCATGCTCAAATTTCAGCAGGAGGCCATCAATGAACTTCTGGCCCTGTTGACTCAACTCGTCGCAGACAAGGCCAAATCTCAGAAGACAGATTCGCCACCTAGGCAAGAATCCTCCCGGAGAGAAAAAACATCTTCATCCCGACCTCACACAAGCAAAGAGAAGGGAAAAGTGGTTGATGACACGGTTTCTGACCAAGAAGCTCACAACCTGGAATCTTTGATGAAGAAAGAGAGACGGAGAACGAGCAGAATCTCCAGTCTGCCAAAATTGAGGAATTGGAAACCCGCCTCAACGTTATTTCTAACAGAAGTGAGCTCCAAGACGAGGGAATTGTCAGACCCTATCCTGTCGAATGGGATGCAGCACCTTATCCTCTAAAATTCGAGGTCCCGACGCTACAAACTTTTGACGGCACGGGATCATCGAACCAACATATCTATCATTTCAAGTCACAGACTGGGAATGTGGTATCAAACGACGCCATACTAGCTCGATTATTCATTAGCACCCTCAAGGGAGTTGCCTTTGAATGGTTCAGGAAACTGCCTGCCGAATGTATTCAAAAGTGGGCAGATCTAGAGAGACTCTTCCTATCAAGATTCTTTGAAGAAGATACAGAAGTCTCCATCCATACCCTTCTTGCCACTAAGCAGAAGAAGAGGGAGTCCGTCAAAGCTTTCGTTAAGAGGTTCCGAAGCATGGCTCTGTGATGTCCGACAGGTATGACACAATACACCTTAGTGGAGACCTGTCGACACAACTTGCAGACCGACCTTCTAGCCCAAATAAGAGTTACAGAATACCGTTCCTGGAGATAACTAATCTCTCAAGACGAACATGCTCAAAAGATCATTGCCAGGATCAAAGCTGAAGAACAAAGTAGGCAGGATCAGCCTGAACAATCGGACCAGGCCCAATCTTCTCCTGAGCAATCGGACCAAGTCCAATCTTCCCAGTCAGAACCGAAAGATACTACGACCACTGAAGCTAATTCTCTTCAGTAGGAAGGCAGGTCTAACAACTATCAGGTTAACAATCACCTCTGATAGTCAAACTCGTTAGATAGTGGCCTACTAGGCGATGTGCCACATCTACCCTTTTCCCCCTTGCACTTGTTCAAGACTGGGGCTTGGTTTATTTGTAGTTCATTGGATTATGAGTAATAAACTTTCTAAGTTATCATGTTCAATAGAATACCTCTGTTAACCATGAAATCCATCAAAACTATCACGTTAACAGTTACATTGATAGTCCATTTCCTCCAAATTCCCCCGTCAATCCTCTTTAAGTAGGATTGCGGGTCTACTAAAACTATCACATTAACAGTTACCTCTGATAGTCCATTTCCTTTAAATTCCCCCACCAATCCTCTTTAAGTAGGATGGCGGGTCCATCAAAACTATCACGTTAACGGTTACCTCTGATAGTCCATTTCCTCCATATTTCCCCGCCAATCCTCTTTAAGTAGGATGGCGGGTCTACCAAAACTATCACGTTAACAGTTACCTCTGATAGTCCATTTCCTTTAAATTCCCCCACCAATCCTCTTCAACTAGGATGGCGGATCTACCAAAACTATCACGTTAACAGTTACCTCTGATAGTCCATTTCCTTCAAATTCCCCCACCAATCCTCTTCAAGTAGGATGGCGGGTCCACCAAAACTATCACGTTAACGGTTATCTCTGATAGTCCATTTCCTCTATATTTCCCCGCCAATCCTCTTTACATAGGATGGCGGGTCTATCAAAACTATCACATTAACAGTTACCTCTGATAGTCCATTTCCTTCAAATTCCCCCACCAATCCTCTTCAAGTAGGATGGCGGGTCTACCAAAACTATCACGTTAACAGTTACCTCTGATAGTCCATTTCCTTCAAATTCCCCCACTAATCCTCTTCAAGTAGGATGGCGGATCCACCAAAACTATCACGTTAACGATTACCTCTGATAGTCCATCAACTTGCTAATCCTCTTCAATAAGATGGCAGGTCTACAAAAAACTATCACGATAATGATCATCTCTGATAGTCAATTTCCCCCAAATTCTCCTGCTAATTCTATTCAACAGGATGGCAGGTCCACAAAACTATCACGTTAACATCTACCTCTGATAGTCCATCAACTTGCCAATCTTCTTCAACAGGATGGCAGGTCCACAAAACTATCACGTTAACATCTACCTCTGATAGTCCATCAACTTGCCAATCTTCTTCAATAGGATGGCAGGTCCACAAAACTATCACGTTAATATCTATCTCTGATAGTCCATTCCCTCCAAATTCTCGTGCCAATCCTCTTCAAGTAGGATGGCGGGTCCACAAAACTATCATGTTAACAGTTACCTCTGATAGTCAAACTCATCAGATAATGGCCTACCAGGTGATGTGCCTGTATTCCGACTTCATGGATGGTGCCCCACTAGGTGATGTGTCTTGTCTACCTCTTTTTATTCCCCTGCTAAGTCTTAATCAAGACTAGGGATTGGTTACTTGGAATCCATTGGATTAAGAGTAATAAATCTTTCACATCGTCAAGTTAACATTACACTTCTGACGATCATCACCTCCACAGAGTATAAATGCAGCTTGCATCACTCCCAATTTATCACGTTAACAATATACCTCTGACAATCAACTTATCAATCCTTGTCAATAGGATGATAGGTCCTCAAAATTTCTCAAATCGTAATCTTTCCCAGCAAGACACTAAGTCTTCAAAATCTTATTCAAATCACGAGCATCAAAACTCATCGCTTCCGATGATAAACTCACCTAGCAAGTTTCCCCAGTGAGACACTAATTCCCAAAATCTTGTGCAAGTCGCAAGCACACATTCTTTTGTCACGTTAATATCACACCTCTGACAAAATCAACTTATCAACTCTCCTCAATAGAGCGATAAGTCCACATAGTTGCTCCGATCGCAACATTCTCTTATCACGTTAACATCATTCCTCTGACAAATCCACTTATCAATCCTCTTCAATAGAGCGATAGGTCCACAAATTCTTGTCACGTTAATATCAAACACCTCTGACAATCCACTTATCAATCCTCTTCAATAGGATCCACAAAGTTGCTCTGATCGCAACACAAATCTTCCTGTCATGTTAATATCACACCTCTGACAAAATCAACTTATCGACTCTCCTCAAATAGAGCGATAGGTCCTCAACGTTGCTCCGATCGTAACACCTCTAACTTATCGACTCTCGTCAGTAGAGCGATAGGTCCTCAAAGTTGCCCTGATCGCAACATCTTCCTGTCACGTTAATGTTTCCGGTAAAAGTTGCTGTTTTCATTGATGTTCTCTTTTTCGAGATCTGTTACAACTTTGAGCGTTACAACAGA
>BQKN01065953.1:941075-991278 GCA_022839385.1 Asparagus kiusianus | reverse complement strand
GGGTCATGAAGGAAGAACCGATACCCCTCGCGCGGGGGTTAAGGTCTCAGACTTGTTTTGCTTTAGCCAATTCAAGTCTTCGGATGTATCGGGGCGATCTCGTGTCGTCTTACACCTTATAGGTCGGTATATATTATCACGGTATCTATGTGATGATACGTACCGTCCTCTCGGTGTAGGACGCTCGAAATCGTCACTCCGATTATCCCGCAAGTAATCTTATGACATGAATTTTCTGATTCCATCTTCATGCTCTGTTGCAGTCGATTTTCCCGGGGGTAGTCTCCCTCACCATGCCCCTACCGGTTGCAGCAGGGAAGTGTTCTCTTTAGCTTCCGCTAGGCAGATCATCGATCCCCTTCCGCAGTTTGGCCATGATCGTTCAGACGAATTCTGTCGTCTGATAAAGGAGGGAGGGCGTCACTGTTTACGCCAACTTATCACCGATGCTCCCCTCACCGCAGATGCTACTTCTACTGAGGCTTTAAGGAAGCCAGATTTCCTATTCAGGGATCGCACCGAGGATCCTGCCGTGCTGACTCTTGCTGAGGAGCATTGGCTAACCCTTGACGAGGGAGCTCTTTTATATATTCCTTCCATTCCTCGCCAGTGTTCTTTTACTCTCTTGGAGAAACAGGCTGTGGGGCGACAGATGTCCTGGTCTCTTACCAATGCTGCTGTCCACATCCAGTGCGGATACATTTCTCATCATAAGAGTCCCGGTTCTCTGGGGTATCAATCCATTTGCGGTCTTCGCCCCGGGATCATGGGTCTCGACACCGCACCTCCAGGCGAGGTGTCGGCGGCTGCTCTTACCGTGAAGAATCGTCTAGCTCAGCTTGGAAGACAGTTACCTCCACTGGATTACCGATGCTACGGTTGGGCTTCTTCGCCGGGCAAGGGGTGGTGGACCCGCATGACCGGCTATGTTCTGGGAAGGTGGGAGAGGGATCTGAAAGATAGTGGGTTATATGCGCCCATACGAGCTACCATGTACGGGATCCCAGTCAGTTGCCGCCACTTTTTGGCACTGTTAGAGACATACGTGCCTGATAGCAACACTTTCCTCACAAGCGGCGGGGAACTAGGGCTGGCTCTTCATGAGATGCACCAGGTTTCGGGCCTTCCGATGGGGAATTGCCCGTATCAGGAGTACTTTCCTTCCAACCAGCAGTTGGATTTGCTAAAGAAAGATAGCCCTGATATGTATGACACGCTTTGGGATCTCACATGTCACTACCATACCTCACTGCTCCAAACTTCTGCTCCAGCTAAGACGAAGAAGAAGATCAGCTTGAAGCAGTTCGCCGTTTATTTGTTTCAAAACCTGGAGGGTGATTTCGTTGGACCTATCCGTGAGTTAGATGTCTTAGACTTCACCACTATTAACGAGCTGATGGAGAAGAATGAAACTCAATCTTATACTATTGCCAGCGCCGAGGGAGCTTTTCCCGCCGGGACCACGTTCCGCTCTTTCCTCCGTCGTGCGCAGAAGTCTATAGAGCCTCGGTCTCTGTTGGCCGGCTACCTCGCACTCTGGTTGAAGAAGTGCGTTGTGCCATACCAGTCTTCGGATGACTTACCAGTCGAGGTGCTCTTCCCGGCAGTCCAGTTGGCCTATGGGCGGGAGCTGTCCCTGCTTCCAGCGATGGTGGCCAGCATTCATTGCGGGCTCAGGGGCGTAGTTCGTGTTCTTACCCACGTGGGTTCTAAGCCCTCGACCGAGCTTACCTGCCCGAAGGTTGAGCTGCCTTATGCTTATTTGATGGCGTGGTTCGTTCTACACCGGCCTGACTTGATGTCGGCTCCCCGCATCGTTGACACCCCTGTTCCTTTCCTACAACTGTTGGAGAGGAGTAGGTGGCTTGGGAAGAAATTTGAAGATGTGCAACAAGAACTTCAAGTTCGTCGGAACTGGGAGCTCTTCAAATGCTTTCCTCACTTTTCTGGACGTTATGGCGAGGAGTTGACTGATATGGAGAAACCCCGAACTAACCGGACTGCTCTCGACGTCGGTTGCTTCCGATGGCTGGTGAACATCCGCATCGGGTATCTTGTTCTTCGGGTGAAGAACCGCTGCCATATCGAGCCTTACCTTCCCTGTCGTTTCGCACGTCAGTTTGGCTACGACCAACTATATGTTGGGAACCCGAGCCGTGGTTTACAGGTTAAGGGAGGGCTTGTCGACGGTATACGGGCGTGGTTATGGACCATGGTTGGTTGCACCGGGGCTCAGTTTGCTCTTCCTTCGTATAAGCGCAAACCGATGATCACCTTCCTTAGCTGCAAGTGGTTCTTTTCTGCCTATGAATCCATAGGTGTGAAGAGCCTTTCGGAGTTAGAGTCTGAGCACTTGGTTCAGGCTGCTATGACGGCCGCTCGGAAGCAGGGGAAGAGGCCTGCTCAATCTCCTCCTTCGAGCAGAGTTGATGGAGAGCACCTTCCTGCGGATGGCGATGAAGCTTTTGAGGAGGAAATGGGCATAAACACCGACCAAGTAGAACTTGATGCAGGTTTGTCATGCTTCTTGACTCCCTTCTCCTCAACTTTGGTACGTGAAATAATCCTCGTTGTTTCAGGTGGATCGGCCGATGACCATGAGCCTCTCGCCTTACGTCGTGCGAAATCCAAGTTTGGTGGACAAACTTCGCACAATCGTCCCGTTGGTTCCAAGAGGGGTGGTCCTTTGAAAAGGAAGAAGATTGCCTATAGACCTCCTGTTGATCAACGCTCTCATGGAGTAGATTCCGGAGGCTCTGCCGACAGGGAGGAAGGTAACCTTCCGTCATTTTTATTGTTTTAGCTTGATCTTCCTTCTGGAATTCGTAACCGTGCTTTATGTTCCAGGGTTCCTTGAAGAGGGTGAACTTCCATTGCCTCCTGCATCCCCTGGTCCGGATAACATGGATTGCTTCGTGCAGCAGATGTGCGACGCCCTTCATGACGGTTCTCTGGGCATCGATTTGAACATTGATCTTGGGCCAGAGTATAGTGTCGAGCCCACCGCTTCTTACTCAGGTATACCTGCATCTGATAATATCTCTTTTGATCATGGGGAAAGAGAACTCGACTGAGGGTGAATCCTTTCGTGATGTAGGTTTTGAAGACCAGGGGAATGCCTCTGCGCCAAGTTTCTACGGTCCTGATGCTGGGCTGCTAGTCGATATGCTGGCTGAACAGGCCGCCAGAGGAACTGCGGGACCGCCCTTTACGAGCGATACACTCACAGGTACATCATCAGCCACCAGGACTGATTCTCCCTTGACTACCGACCCTCCCCGTGTTGCAGAAGATGATGGACTTGCGGGTATGCCGATGATCTTATCACCCTGATTCTCTTTATTTGCCTAAATTTCCATTTTGACTAATAAAGAGGTATAACCGTAGGACCAGGCGTTGTGCCTGATGCTGCTGCAGTTTCCGGGGCTGATAGTTTGCCTGAGAGCCATGTCTCTTTGCCACAGCCGAGAGATACGACTGATTTGCCTGCAGGGGTCGATGCACCCTTCCTGGCTAATCCTGCTGTTATCTCAGAGTCTGCCGTGCCTCCACCCGAGGGAAGTTCCGCCAGTACAGGTATACTTCGAATTTCCTCTCAGGTTTCCTCGTCGTATTTGATGATCTCTTAACTTCCCTATTGTTGTTTGCAGGAGCTCGATCATCTCTACATGAGTACGTCCGCGTCCTTTTGGCTGATACCGATCCTGAGAAAGAGATTTTTCGCGCGGACCTCAACTTCTTCACCGCCTTTTATAATGGCATGATTGAGAAACTTCTTCTCCGAGGATACTGCTTTGACCAGTTCAGACGTTCCTTTTCTCGCCACATGCTGATGATGAGGGAAGAAGGATACCCAGAGTTAGCTGATTCCTTCACTGCTGATTTTACTGCTCTGGAGTCAGAGGTTCAAGAATTGAGGGATTTGAAGGCTGGTGGAGCTTCTTCTTTCATGTCCTCTCAGATAGAGGATAGAATGACTCAATGGCGTGACTTGAGATCTTCCATTAGCAGCGAGCTCCGTTCACGCGAGCACTCTGTTGCACAGCTGATGGCCAACTTGGCGAAGAAGGACACCAGCAGAGGCGAGTTACTCAGCTCCCTAGATTCCGCTCGTGCAGAGATAGCTAGGCTGAAGGAGGCCTTGGGACGTGCCGAAGAGTCTGCTGCTATAATCACCGAGGACCTGGTTGGATTGGAGCGCTCTCGTGAGTGGACGCTCGACAAGCTGGGATCAACACAGGAGGGATTGATGAAGCTGCGAACTGAAGCCGCTGAGGTCTTGAGCAGTTCCGAGGATTCTGTCCGAGCTCGCGTGCAGGCAGAGTTCGAGCAGAGCTATATGGACAGGCTTTCCGGTTTAGAGTCTCACATTCTTAGTCGTCAGCTGCCTTCGGGTTGACGAACTTGTTGTTGTATGCTTTTGTCTTGATCTTTTATTAGAGACTCCTTATTTGCTTCTTTTTACATGATGTTTCTTGATATGCCGTGGCGTCTTCTTTAATCGGTAAAAGACTAAACCGGCTATACGTGTTAGGTATAGACTTTGGGATTATTGGCCAACCCCCAGCCCTCAACGGGTTTGACGTGCCTTTACCGACTACCGTTTGTGTCGGGCTAGCATGCGATTTGTCTAGGTCCGTTCCGCATGTAACGTTGTGCTAAGAGAGCGAACCCTCCGAGACTTTATGCTATGACTTTGAATACATAGACTTCGTCTTTCTCACGGGAAAGACTACCCGGCAACGCGTGTTAGGCGCCGACTTCATCCCTGTCTTTTCTGAAAGCAAAGCCAAGGGAAAGGTGAGACTAGAAGTGGGATCTCCACTCCGAGAATCGAAAAGATTCGGATAATCCTAACTGTCGTAAGGTTTGATTATCGAATCGAAAGGTTCGAACGACCCTAACTGTCATAAGGTTTGGTCATCAAATCAAAGGTTCAAACGACCCTAACTGTCGTAAGGTTTGGTCATTTGACTCTGAAGAGGAAGAATTTTATATTCTATCTTCAGCAGGAAAGGAAACTCGAGGTGGGATCTCCACCCTCAGGATCCGACAGGTGAAACTAGAAGTGGGATCTCCACTCCGAGAATCGAAAAGATTCGGATAACCCTAACTGTCGTAAGGTTTGGTTATTCGAATCGAAAGGTTCAAACGACCCTAACTGTTGTAAGGTTTGGTCATTTGACTCTGAAGAGGAAGAATTTTATATTCTATCTTCAGCAGGAAAGGAAACTCGAGGTGGGATCTCCACCCCCAGGATCCGACAGGTGAAACTAGAAGTGGGATCTCCACTCCGAGAATCGAAAAGATTCGGATAACCCTAACTGTCGTAAGGTTTGGTTACTCGAATCGAAAGGTTCAAACGACCCTAACTGTCGTAAGGTTTGGTCATTTGACTTTGAAAGTGGACCTCTCGTTCATTGACGGAATCGAGAGGGGAATCTGGCTTTGGTCCTAACTGTAGTAAGGTTTGACCAAGTGGGGAGTGTGAGAATGATCATAACCGAAAGAAGGTTTGATCACTCGATTTGTGGACCTCTCGTTCATTGACGGAATCGAGAGGGGAATTTGGCTTTGGTCCTAACTGTAGTAAGGTTTGACCAAACTGGAATGGTGTGGTGGAGACTATGAGTAGTCAGAAACCACTGAAAGTTCTGCGAGGGGAGAATCAACGATTAGATCTCATCTCAGCAAAAGAGTGTTTGTGAGAGTTAAATTCTGACAAACAAGAATATTCGGAATTCGAATATTGATTTCTTGCTCATCAGCGACCGGGTTATCCCTAAGAATACCCCGATGTGGTGTTCTTCCGGGAACTTCCCGGTACCTCAATTCTTCTGAGGATACTAAGGATAGTATCTTTTCAGAAATTTGCCATTTATTGGCATCATGAGCCGATCACCATCTTTGGTGACTAGGCGATAGGCGCCGTTCGAGTAGACTGTTTCTACTACGAACGGTCCTTCCCATTTGGGTTCGAATTTGCCTTTCTTCTTGGAGTTAAGGATCATAGGGCGTTTCTCGGTTAAGACCAAGTCCCCTTCCTTAAAACTCTTTTGTCGAACTTTTTTGTCGAAGGCTCGAGAAATCCTGGCTTGGTAAAACTCAATATGCTGCTGAGCTTCCAGGCGCTTTTCATCGAGCATCTCGAGTTCTTTGAGGCGTTTCTGATGTTGTTCTTCGGTCGTCATCTGGGTTGCAAGAGCGATCCGAAGAGATGGAATTTGGATTTCCAAAGGGAGAACGGCTTCGCATCCGTACACCAATGAGTACGGGGTTGCGCCAGTCGGTGTACGTACCGTGGTACGATAGGCCCATAGAGCCGCGCCGAGCTTATCATCCCAATCTCGCTTGTTATTCTTCACAAGCTTTGACAAGAGTTTTATGATAGTCTTGTTGAAGGCTTCAGCTAAACCGTTTGCTGTGGGATTATAAGCTGTTGACGAGATGTCTTGAATTTTGAACTTTTCGCAGAACCTTATGAAGGCGTTGCTGATAAATTGAGGACCGTTGTCGTGTATGATTCATCTTGGAACACCATGCCTGTAGATGATATGGTGCTTGATGAATGCAATGACGTTGCTCGTCTTGACTTCTCTGAGTGGAACTGCTTCAGCCCATTTGGAGAAGTAATCGGTGATGGCCAGGATGAACCGATCGCCTTTAACCGAAGGGGGATTTATAGGACCAACAATGTCCATTCCCCAGGTCTCGAACGGCCACGACGTAACCGAAGGATGTAGATGTTCCGGAGGCTGGTGCATGTAATTCGCGTGTACCTGACACGCGTGACACTTCCGGGCGTATACAATTGCCTCATGCATAATGGAGGGCCAAAAGTATCCCATTCTCCTGATGCGATCATAAAGCTTGGGACCAGGTTGGTGCGCGCCGCACTCTCCTTCATGTGCTTCTTTAAGCACTTCTTCAGCTTCTTTGGCTGATAGACACCGTGCCAGCACGCCATCATACCCCCTGCGGTATAGCGTTCGATTCTCTGTATTATAGTAGAATCTCGGAGCTCTTCGTCTGATCGACTCTCTCTCCCTCACGTCTTCTGGCAAGATTCCATGTAGGACGTAGTCGATGATGGGGAAACGCTAATCTCGAGGTTCGAACTCAGCCTGAGTTGTGTGCACCTCTTGGGCCTCTTCTTCCCTGCCATTTTCATCGTGAAGCGGCACTAAGAGTTGGTGAGTTCCTATCGTGACAAATTGTTCTGTCCCGGGTGGCTGTGCCAGAGATACAGCTAAAGCTGCCAATGCATCTACATAGGTATTCTGCAACCGTGGCACGTGCTCGATGAAGAATCCTTCAAATGATTCTGCCAGTTCTACCGCCATCTTGTGGTATGGTAGCAAATCCTGACTTCGGACTTCATATTCCCCTTGGACCTGTTTGACTATCAGTTGAGAATCACCGAAAGCTTCGAGGTACTCAACCCCCAGTTCTTTGGCAAAGTTGAGTCCTATAATCAGTGCGTTGTACTCTGTCACGTTATTCGAGCACGGCTCAGTTAATGAGTAGGCTCGAGGCATCACATGTTTTCCTGGGGAAACTAAGACCACTCCAACTCCGGAGGAGACCTTAGAACATCCAGGAGTACCTGCGGCATTAGCTGCTCGTGAAGCACCGTCGAAGTACAAACGCCACACTTGTTGGTGTGAAGTTGCGTTGACTTCGTGGGTTTCATCAGGTAGGTCATCGTATATCTCGGCGGCGCCCGTTGTTGGATTGGCTGCCAGGAGATCGCAGATGGCCTGTCCTTTTACTGACTTCTGCTGTTTGAAGTGCAGATCGTATTGGGACAAGAGTAAAGCCCACTTCGCTAATCGCCAGCTCATGGAAGCCGGTTGAGTCATGAATACTCGGACCGGGTTAACTTTGGAGATGACATAGATGGTTTGTCCCACCAAGTAATGCCGCATCTTCTGGATGGCGAACACTAAGGCGAGGCATTCTCTCTCAATCATAGGATATCGAGATTCCGCGCCCACCATAGTTCGGCTTAAGTAATACACCGCCTGCTCGTGACCGTTATCGTCATCTTGTGCAAGCAATGCACTTAATGAGTGGCTCGTCGCCTTGACATAAATCAAGAACGGTTTGCCCGATTTTGGTGCAACGAGTACGGGAGGTTTCGAGAGATATTCTTTGATACTCTCGAACGCCTTTTGACAAGCATCGTCCCATACGAATGACACGCCCTTCTTCGTAAGCCTGGAGAACGGTTGGCATTTCCCCGAAAGGTTTGAGATAAACCGACGGATATACGCCAATCGCCCTTGCAGCCCTCTGAGCTCTTTGAGATTCCTTGGAGGTTGCAATTCATTGATCGCCTTTACTTTGTCCGGATCAATATGAATACCTTTGGTGGTGACGACGAATCCCAAGAATTTTCCACTAGCCATTCCGAGGAAAGACTTGGTAGGGTTCATCTTCAACTGATGGGCCCGCATCAAGTCGAACATGGTCTTCAAGTCTTTGATGTGATCATTCTTATCACGACTTTTCACGACCAGATCGTCCACGTAGCACTCGACTGTCTTTCGGAGATGTTCCTGAAAGATCTTCGACATGGCTCGCTGATATGTAGCACCTGCATTCTTCAAGCCGAAAGGCATGACTGTGTAGCAGAAGACACCGAGAGGCGTTCTGAATGCGGTGTGCTTCTCATCATCTGGATGCATCTTTATCTGGTTGTAACCAGAGAAACCATCCATAAAGGACATCCTCTCAAACCCGCACGTGTTGTCGATGATAACATCCGTGATGGGGAGAGGAAAGTCATCTTTCGGGCAAGCAGCATTGAGGTCCCTGAAGTCAATGCATATCCGGATCTTCCCGTTCTTCTTTAGGACCGGAACAATATTGGCAAGCCATTCGGGATGTTGCTCCTCTCGGATAAATCCCGAATCAACGAGCTTTTTGACTTCAGCTTCGATCACTTCCATCATTTGCGGACGAAACCGTCGTTGTTGTTGTTTGACTGGTTTGATCTCCGGCTTGATGTTGAGACGATGCACTGCTACGTTTGGGTCGAGACCTGGCATGTCTTCATAATTCCAGGCAAACACGTCGATGTACTCCCGGATAAGAGAAATCAACTCCTCCTTCTCTTCAGGTAGGAGGCTGTCGCTGATGAATATTGGCTTCGGATTTTCTTCACTGCCCATATTCACCTGAACGACTTGGTCTTCGGTAGGAGGCTCTCTTTGCTCGAACCGATCCCCGTACTGCATGTTTAAGTGATGTACCCACGGGTCTTCCCATGTCGGCATCTCATCATCTTCCTCCATTGTCGCTGGATCGACCGTAGTCATGTTCGACATTAGCTTCTTGAACACTTCACCAAGACTAGCGTCGGAATCCCAACCCGAAGAGTCGGAAGAATATCCCTTCCTAGTCTTGTTAGCGATTTGGTCGATGATTTGCCAGCCACACTCATCATCTGATGAGACATAGCCTAGCCCTCTTTTGTGGCGATAGTAATTATCGGGTTTTCCCTTCGGTACATAGGCCATCCGGGGTGGAACCCGTGGACCTCGACCAAAGAAAAGACCCTCTCCGATCTTGAAGTCATAGCCATGCATTTCCATCATGTTGCGCGCTTTCGCATCGTATTTGGATAGATGACGGGCTGGTTTATCGTCGTCGTCTTCCTTTTCCAAGAAATGGTTGGGTATCGGAGATGCTCTTCCTTTGCCGTAGACGACCTCCTTTCCACCCCCAATCCCTGCGGGGATGATGAGCGTTGTTCCGCAAGGGTCGTGTACCTGCTTCTTCTTCAAACAAAATGATTGAAGAGGCATATATAAATCAGGGTTAGCATAGAGTTCGTTGGTGATATCATCAAGACCTGTCGGGTACTCTAAATCATCGTTTATTGATAGTTCTTCGGCAAGTTGCCAATTACAACTATCTTCCGATGATTCATCATCGTCAAGATTGATTACAATGGGTACAATGTCGTTTAAAACAAAACCGCCATCATAATCAAGCCCTGGTTCGGTATCAGCTTCATCTCCGCTGTCCGTTCCTTGGGCCGATGGTTCAGTATCGGATTCAGCGCCGTATAAAAGGGAATCGGTGAAATAATTCTCCAATCCCTTGAACGGTTGCTTATCCGCGACCACCGTCTTGACTTCATTATCCGTACATATTTGAAGCACTGATGTAGAGTTGACGGGACTATAAGGTTACCGTGGATCCAAGGCCGACCCAACAGCAAATTATAGGAAGTTTCTGCGTCAATCACATAGCATGTGACCTCCGACTTCAAATCCCCGATCTGGCACTTAATTCGGATCTTCCCCAAGGACCTAGACCCGCTGGTGTTGAATCCGTAGATTGTCGTGCCAGTGGACGCTAATTTGCTAGTCGGGATACCAAGATGATGCATCAATCGGAATGGCATGATGCTAACAGCGGAACCCGGATCGACTTGGATCCGGTTGACAACGCTGGAGCCAATGTGCCCGGTGAAGTACAATGGCCTATCATGATTGGAATTCCTTGTCTGCATGTCTTCTTTGGTGAAAGAGATGCAGGGGAAGTGATGTGCCGCCAGATTGCAATGCTGAGCTGACGACTCCGGTTCTTCGGAAGATGGTTTGATCCGAGTCAAGAAGGCTTCGGAATCACTCAAGGCTTCTTGTAGTGCCTTCCGTGTATCCTTCGACAACCGCAGCAACTCGTATAAAGTTATCCTGGCCGGGATGTTGGCCAATTGCGCCATAATGTCGAAGTGAGGTGGAGAGCTCATATTCCCCGGTTTGTCTCGCCCAATTGGATTATTGAATCGAGACGGCCTCGTGTTCTGAGCTTCTTGACGTACAGGCTCTTTTCCCTTATCCTTCTGCGGGATTCTCTCTGTAGCTGCTGGCGTTGGGGGAATTGCTGCAATCCCTAGTTCTGCCAGAGTCTTGGAAGGTGGAGTTTTGGTACCCAACTGCTCAGTAGCATCCGGATACTTGAAGTGATATTCGTTCCCACTTCGAGTTGCAAAGGCTTCCTGCTCATCCTCAGAAAGTGGGAAGGTTGGAATTTTGTCATCATCCACCCCCGGTATAGCAGAAGCACCGTAGCACGATTTGCCCTTCCTCTTCGACTTCTTCTTGTTCTTTGTGGAAGAGGTCCCGGCCCACTGTTCATCTGCGATCAAGTCCGGATGAACCCACAAGATCTCGCCATTTGGGGCTGTGTGTGGCACAAGCCCTTTCTGGCGCTGCTGGTGTGGATCATCGTTCACTGTCTTCACTGCCGCTTTGATCACCGACTCGTGTTGGAACCAACTCGAGGGAACAGATCCAAAGCTAATGGATACGGTGTTCGCACCCACCTTCTTCTCTTTGGGCTGTTTCATAGTGATGACCCCAACATCGATCAGGGCCTGAATCTTGTCCTTGAGAGCGTAGCACACCTTGGTAGGATGGTGCACTGCTCGGTGGAATGCGCAGTATTTCGGATCGTTGACCCTCTTGGCATCTTCTTGATCCTGAATTGGCGGTAGCTTGATCTTGTTGTTCTCGACCAAGTACTTGAAGATACCGGGGATTTCATCCTCCTTGAACGAGTAGACCTTTGGGAACCTCGGCTCCCCAACCTTTTGCTTCTGGGGTTGCTGTTGCCATCTCGGTTGTTGAGGCGCCCTCTGTTGCTGCTGCTGCGGCTGCTGGGGCTGTTGAGGCTGTTACGGCTGTGCTTGCACCTCAAAGACCTGATTTGCGACCACCGCATTTGCATGCGCCTTCCCTTTACCCTTGGGGGTAAAATTTGGTTGCGGGGCATTGTTGGGTATTTGTCCCCTCTCTGCCTTTTTCCTCTTGAGGAATCGCTCGGCTCTTTCTCCCCGCATCTTCAAATCCTTCCAGGTTTTGGACGGCACCATTCCCATGGCTTCGAGGATGTCGAGCGTAAGGTTGTTGTGGCAAGTCTCAAGGATGAAGTCCTCGCTGATCGGATCCCTGCAATTCATAGCTTTGTTCCGGAATCTTTTCACGAAGTTTTCAACCGTCTCGCCGTTCTTTTGTTTTTCATCGAACAGCGTGCCGATTGAAACCTCGGTGTCATCATCAAAGAAATTGGTTAAAAACATGTCCTCCATGTCATCCCAGCCATTGATGCTTCCAGGCTTGAGACGGCGATACCAATCGAAGGCAGCTCCGCGAAGAGTGCCGACGAATGACCGCACCATGAGGGGCTCATTTCCGGAGATGATTCCTAAATGAGACTTGAAGTAGATTAAATGCTGGGTAGGGGAACCCTTCCCATCAAACGGCGTAAAGTTAATTAAATTAAACTTTGCCGGATATGGGATCGATTCCCACTCCCTCGGATATGGGCAGGGTATACCGGATCTTTTTACCTCCTGAGCATTCATCAATGCATTGATCTTGCTCTCCAGGTCTTTCATCTTCCTGTCCTCACTCGTCTCGGTCTTCGAGTGGCTTCTGGGAGAGGGGGCGTGGTCCTCTTTTGCATTATCTTCTGCGGGACCACCCCCAGTGCTGGTGTTGACAGGAGGAATGTTGACATTATCCGCTTCCCGTTCATGCTCCTCTGGATTGCGTTGACTCGGTTCTCCTTGGTGAACCGTCATCGCCGCGATCTGTTGATCGTGCATCTCCCTCATCCGCTGCATGGCCATCTCCATTTCAAATTTGAAGCTCTCCTTTTGCTTGGCCAGGGCTTCTTCAAGTATTTTCGACACTTGTTCGGCGCTGATCATGAGCGATTCATAAGGTTGGCCCACACTCGAAGTTGTGTCATCGGATGCGACGGCGGAGCAGGTATCAGAATCAGTATTGGATTCCTCCTCTTCTAGGGAAAGTCCCTTGTGTACTCTTGGGTAATTGTTTCGTTTGATGGTTCCCGACCGCAACCATGTCATGCATCGGGAAGCCTCGGCAAGCTGATCCAAGTTGAGACGTGGTGTTGATCCCCCTCTGCCGGTCATGTTGACTGACACTTTCAAGTATTCATCCTCTCGGCGGAGCGATTTCTTCTTGTGGAAACACTTCGGCTTGGAGAGTCTCTCGAACACCGAGATTCTTGTTGGGGTTTGAGCACAGCAACACTCGGACAGCACTGCCTTGATAATGTTGGCACATGGGCAGTGGGACTCCATATCCTGCATGTACCTCTTTCGAGATTTTTCCACACCCCCAGCCCTGTAGTACAGCTCATCAGCTTGATAGCTGGAGCAACCTACGGAGTGCTGGTGGATGTCCCTCGGTATAACACGCTCATCCTCAGACGAGTGTGTTTCCCTTTGGGAATGCAAAAATTGGTTAGATTTTTCAAGAGTGGCCCGTTCAATTTTACGCTTTTGAGAGCGTAGAAACCGAACGGGCTCTTTCAGCTCGACTCGCAATTCAGTGCGGTCGGTAATAGGGGCTTTCCCTTTGTCAATATTCTTGGGGGGATTGATTCCACCCCCAGTCTGGTTTTTAGTTTGGGGACCTTTCAATGGTCCCAGCCGTTCTTTGACGGGTATTCTGCCTCGGTTCTCCGGTAAGGGACCGAGGCGACTCGTCAAAGGAACCTGGGATCTTGAATGATCCCCTTTTTTACCTGGCCCTGTTGAGGGTGCCGGTACGGGAGGAGTAGGCTCTGATTTGGTGGAACTTCGGGCAATGACTTCACCATTCTTTGCTGGAGGTGTTGGGTTCGCTTTGGGCACCCACACCGATTTTCTCTTGGACGGCGTTTTGACCGCCGTTTCTTGCTGCATCTCTTCCGCCTTCTTTAGGAGGAGCCGGGCATGTGCAAGTAGAGCACGGCGCTTCTTGATTCGCTCCTCGAGCGTGGAGCGGTTCCTCTTGACGCGGATCCACTCGTTTGCTTCTGATTTGGAGGGGAGGTTGACTGCTTGCCGTTGCTCTTGCCGCTGCCTCGACTTCAGATCCTCTGCATAGCGCACTCCATCTTTGGACTCCTTGGCCTTGGCGAGCTGTTGAGCGAGACGTTGACGACGCCTTTGGAGCGCTCTCTTTGATGGAGTTGGAGCAGCATCACCTATCGCCTTTGTGGCGGTTGTGAGGGCCGGATCTACAGCCTTAACCACGCTGATCGACGCGGGGCCGTTGCGTGGTACGGGCGTAGTGGCAGCGATGGCGGAGTCTCGGATTGAGGAGTTGGAGATCCCGCGAGCCCTTTTGGGAGATGAGTTCTTTCTACGCCGTTGCGGAGAGGCGGATCTGGAGGAGGAGGAGGAGAGATACTCTTCGAACTTCTTCTGATCGAACTCGTATTCGATCTCTTCATTCACCCGGATCTTGAAGGCCGGTTGCGTCACTCCGATCTCGGCAGCGAGGTCGGCGGCTCCCACTGTGGTCGCCAGCTTGTTTCCGGTAAAAGTTGCTGTTTTCATTGATG
The DNA here is from genome assembly GCA_022839385.1 of Asparagus kiusianus. Lineage (NCBI taxonomy): Eukaryota > Viridiplantae > Streptophyta > Magnoliopsida > Asparagales > Asparagaceae > Asparagus > Asparagus kiusianus. Next base: position 976,899 of record BQKN01065953.1, on the reverse strand, counting down.
TTCTCTTTTTCGAGATCTGTTACAACTTTGAGCGTTACAACAGAATAAAAATGAAAACAAAGGGATTACAACTTAAACGAAAATAAACACGAGAGCCCGGTTTGGTACGGTCTCGCTTGCGTGGGTTGTTGGCCTGTGACGGGGACGTCGATGTCCGTGGACCGCCGACTCTTCAAGATCTTTGCCGGTAAAATCCGGCAGAGTTTCGTCTATCCGCGTAGGATATAGAAACAGAACCTCGTTGATCCGCGCAAGATCTAGAGGTTATAAGCGTATATCTCGGCTAAAACGAGATAATAGCTCTTCTTAGTGTCACCGCTAAGGAGCAACACTAAGGATCAGAGAGGGGGGGTGAATGAACCTTGATGAAGAACTCTGACTCCTCACTCCGGCAGGGCTTCGCCGCTTCCAAACTCCGGAATTTCAGATCTCGAGGATAATCCCAAGACCGGAAATTCTTCTCCCAAAGCTAAATCAGAGCAAAATCAAGAGCCCCTGTAAATGGAGGGCTAAGGGGACTATTTATAGCCATAAGAGAGCACCTAGGGGTCATATGGACACCCTAAGGGGAGAGACACCCCCCTAGGGGTGTCCTGGCCAGGGCCGGGACACCCCACATGGGGTGTCTCGGCCAAGGCCGGGACACCCCCTATGGGGTGTCTCGAGCCAGCCAAGACTTGTTTGGGTGTCCTCGGTTCAGCCCCGGGGTCGTGCCGTTGTTTTGCCGCTGTCCCGCCGTTGACTTTTCGTCCGAACTCGGATTTGAGTGATTTCGGATGCGTTGGAATCGTGACGGCGAGCCCTGTAGGCCCCGATGGTTGGATTATCCATGGGGTGATCGGGGCACAACGGGCGTTGGTCCGATTGCGGTGATCGTGGGGTTTTCGGTCAACCCGTATCCTCGTGATTCTGACGTTCTGTCGGCTCACGTAATCCGTCGGTTTGCTTTAGTCGCTCACCGGCGTCATTTGAATTTCTTGTGAACCGGGTAGCGTTCGTTCGATCGTCGCTCGTTAACACCGAGCTGTGAGTGGGGACCTATCGGCAATTTTTGATGCCTACAGTTAATATCACACCTCTGACAAAATTCACTTATCAATCCTATTCAATAGGATGATAAGTCCACAAAGTTACTCCGATCGCAACAAATTCTTGACCATATCAACTTATCAACTCTCTTTAATAGAGCGATAGGTCTACAAACCTGTCAAGTTAACATCACACCTCTGACGCTTTCAACTTTCTTCCAGTGCTTCAAGTAACACAGGAAGAAACAGCGATGAAGCCTATGTATTCAACATCATAGCACCAAAAATTAATGCCTTTCACGTATGGGGGACTTTATCTCAATCCCTAAATAAAGATAAGTCATTATCTAACACATGTTGCCGGGTAGCGAATTCCCGTAAAAATGGTAAAGCCCACGTATTCAACATCGCGGCAGGTTGTTATTAATAACACTGAAATCCATGCCTTACACGCATAGGGAACTTTATCTCGATCCCTAATTAGAGATAAGTCTACGCCTAACACGCGTTGCCGGTTAGTCTTTTACCGTGAAAAGGATATCAAAATCCATGCCTCACACGGATGAGGGACTTTATCTCGATTCCTAATTAGAGATAAGCCTATGCCTAACACGCGTTGCCGGTTAGTCTTTTCCCGTGAAAACGACAAAGTCTATGTATTCAAAATCATAGCATCAAGTCAAAGAGGGTTCATTCTCTTAGCATAACGTTACATGTGGAACGGACTTAGACAATCCACATGCTAGCCCGACTCGAACGGTAGTCGGTAAAGGCTTATCAAATCCGTTGATGGCTGAGGGTTTGCCAAAAATCCTATGCACGTTTGAAGGACCATCAGTTTAATAGATGTGAGCTGAGACTTAAAACAGATGAGCCAAAGACAAGTCTCAAAGACTTAGTCAAAAATGCACGGAAGCCACTTCCATGTCTTAAGTCAAAACATTGAGGTCAGACCTACGATGCAAAAACTGAACACCGAGGTCACACCCGTGTTCTAAATTCAACATGCAAGGGTGAGACCCGCATCTCAAGTTTAAAATGCAGGGTCCACCCCCACATTCCAGAAGCAGGATTATGGCGCATACCTTCACACGGGTCCTACGTGGCAAATCCCTTCTACCAAAATGCCTTCAAAGGAAGTGCAGAGAACAAATCCTTTACCACAAGGAATCAACAGCTCCAAGATCAGAGTTGAGATCCAAAGTATTCCGAAAATTCATCCCAGTCAACCGCGAACTTTCAAAAACTTTGGAGGGGGTTCTGTAGGCTGTCTAAAAATTATAATAGATAGCTGATTCCCCATCTAACACCGGTGATGGAAGTTACAATCTGACGACTCTCACATATCAAAGAGTTAAAGCAAAGATTACAAAATGACGATCTTTGCAACGTTTTAACAGAAAGAGACTACAAATCGACGGTCTCTTCAAATCAAGTTGCGGAAGTTCTCCCCGCACACCAGCATCAAGACGCACCGTGTTCATAGCCACGAACGCAGCTCAAACACAGCCTCCGAAAGCTACCGACGCAGCTCCAAGCACTGCTCAACGCAGCTCCAACCGCTGCCCAACGCAGATCCAACCGCTGCCCAACACAGCTCCGAAAGCTGCTGACGCAGCTTCAAGCACTGATCAACGTAGCTCCAACCGCTGCCCAATGCAGCTCCAATCGCTACCCAACGCAGCTCTAACCGCTGCCCAACGCAGCTCTATACCGCTGCCAAACGCAGCTTCACTCGTCGCCAGACGCAGCTCTAATCGCCGCCAGACGCAGCTCCAAGCAATGCTCAACGCAGCTCTATACCGCTGCCAAACACAGGTTACATCTGTTGCTCAAAGCAATGCTCAAACACAGATTTCATTCCAGAATGCAGGATTTGTGTTTGACTCGTTCAATCACGAGCTGAACGGTTTCAAAACCGTTTCTCCCGATTTGAGGGGATCAAAACTCTACTCAGGAGTGATTTAAGGGGCAGTTACATCCCATTAGCCCCACTTAGGAGCGACTTAAGGGGGCGGTTACACCCCTTAATCCCCTATAAATAACTAAGAAATCAGCTTAGTTCGGGGCTAGTTTTGGGAGGTTGGATCCTGATCCTTGATCTTAATCTGGCTTTTTGATCCTTCTTTTTGGCAGTAAAGAAGAGATCGGGTTGGCTGGATCTTTCATCCTTCTCCTTGGCAGCAAAGAAGAGATCTTGGGCTTGTCTAACCAGTTACGGTTAAGATCAATCAACTCGTTCAGAGTTTCAAACTTGCCACGCAAGTCCTCCACAACGTCAAATCGTGTGGAGGAGATATCGTTCCAGTGAATCAAGACATTCGGATCGTCAACGAGAAGCAAACTCGACGCGAGCGTTCAAGGGAGGCATCGCATCGCCACCGTGAAGAACCCAGATTTAAACAAAGGAGAGAATCAAATTCGTTCTCTTTACTTTTGTAATCAGGAAATCCAATTGTAATCGAGAGTTGAGAGAGTTGTAAACATTCTTTTTCTAAGTAGTTAGAGAGAATAAAATTAAACACAATTCTTTCATTATTTTTCTTATTGTAAATTTTCCGACAAACAAGTAGGCTCCACAGTATTTGATCGACTTGGTAATGCTGATTGTAGAGATAGAGACTAGCAACTCTCGAGGAGTGAGTAACGAGCCAGATTACACTTTCTAAAGTTCCAACACTAGTCATACCAGTCGTACCTATTGAAGAGGCGATACTGATGATTACACTATCACTACAACTAGTTGTTAATAGAGACACAGAGCAGGAATCTTGGCTCTGTAAGAATGAGAAAAACATCAGAATATGAGAGCACCAGAGTTTCAGGGCACATCGGATTCATTTGTAGCGTATAAGTGGAAGGAATATGTGAGAATTATTTTTAGATATGCTTAACGTTGACTCAGTACACAAGCAGAGATTAGTTATATTCAGCTTAAAGGATGACACCGAAGGATAGCACCGATTTCAGTTACGTCGAAACAACGAATGTTAATTTCATGGAAGGATTTCATCTACTATTTCGATAAGCAGTTAGAACTAACCCGATTAGAGCAGGGAGGCGTACTAAGAGTTAATTTTGGAAGAAGGATTGTACGGAGATCAGGACAAGGACAAGAAACCTTTTGCAAGATTGAGAGGACCCCAACAACAATAGGATAATGATTTCATTACCACTAGCAGAATAGTGGTCAGGGTCATTAGTCGCAGGGCCACGGTTATGACCAGTAGCAGACGATTGAGGCACCACCTACCATTTTGAGGACCAAAGGGCTAGTGGGTCAGATGCATGCTATCCAGAAGATTCCTGAAGGATAAATAGTCCTATAGATTCCACCGCCAGTAGCATAGTAGTCGCCAGCCACCGATAGAGTTTATGTAGTCGTACCGCATGATCATGGTGCGAGCAGAGCTTTCTTAGTGATTATTCATTTCCAGCTCGGATCTTGTTCGATTCAAGAGCTTCATATTCTTTTATCTCTCATACCTTCATGGATAGGTTTCAGCCAGTTGCACATCCCTTAGATATTCTATTATCTGTCTCTACTCCTTTAGGGGAGGTATCCCTATTGAGAGTATCTATTGGAGATGTGTCATCAGTCTTGATGAGTCCGAGTCTATTTTTGATCTGATAGTTTTTTGGATGTCAGAGTTTGACGTCATTCTCGGTATGGATTGGCTGTCATCCTATAATATTAGTATCGACCATTTTTTTAAAACAGTCAGCTTGCAAGCATCTGATGGGTCTGAGTTGATAGTAGCGACCTCATAGGGTAACCAGTTTGTAGAGTCATTTCTAGCGTACATCGAGGAGGTGATGCTAAAATTGTCTTAGATTATCAGGATGTTTTTCAGGACATACCTGGGTTACCTCCTGTGAGAAATGTTAAGTTCTGCATCAAGTTGTAGCCAGGCACAACACAGATATCACGAGCACCCTATCATATGGTACCTACTGAGATGAGGGAGCTATAGACTCAGCTAGATGAGTTTTTATCTCAAGGCTTTATTCATCGGAGTTATTCTTCGTGGGGAGTGATAGTTCTCTTCGTGAAGAAGAAGGATGGTAGTATGCGCCTTTGTATAGATTATAGTGAGTTGAACAAGGTCACTATCCAGAATCGGTATCTACTACTGAGGATTAATGACTTGTTCGACTAGCTCTATGGAGCATAGCATTTCTCGAAAATTGATATTCGTTTTGGCTATCATCGGTTGCGGGTTCGGGAGAAGGATATTTCCAAAACTGCCTTTTTGACTCGATATGGGTCCTTCGAGTTTCTTGTCATGCCATTTGAGCCGACCAATGCACCCGATGTATTCATGGATTTGATGAATCAGGTTTTCCATCCATATTTGAACAAATTTGTGATCATATTCATATATGATATTCTTGTCTATCTGAGATCGGAGGCAGAGCACGAGCAGCATCTTCGATTGGCATTGCAGACCTTACGGAAGCATATGTTATATGTCAAGTTTAGCAAATATGAGTTTTGGCTTTATGAAGTCAGATTTTTGGGCCTTGTCATCAGCAAGGAGGGTATTGTAGTAGACCCAACAAAGATGGAGGTAGTACTTAATTGGGAGCCACCGAAGATAGCGTTAGAGATCCGCAATTTATTAAGTTTAGTAGGCTATTACAAGAAGTTTATTCAGGATTTCTCAAAGATTGCGACACCACTTACACGTCAGCACGGAGTGCCAGAAGGCATTTGAGACTCTAAAGGCTAAGTTGACTACAACGCCGATATTGATTATTCCAATCGGTGATAGGACCTTTGTAGTCCATACACATGTGTCATTATCGGGTCTAGGGGTGCTCTTTTGAAGACCTAGAGAATAGTGGCATACATATCACGACAGCTAATAAAATAAGCATTATTATCCTATGCATAATTTGAAGCTTGTAGTATTGGTCTTTGCACTAAAGACATGGAGACGTTATCTGTATGCAGTGCAGTTCGAGCTTTTCACGGATCATCAGAGTTTAAAGTATCTTTTCTCTCAGAAAGAGCTAAATCAGAGACAACAATAATAGGTTGAGTTTATCAAAGACTACGAGTTTGTGATTCAGTATCATTCGAGGAAGACTAATGTTGTAGTAGACATATTGAGTAGGAAGCATCGCCATCAGATTACAGCTTTGATGTTCTCATTATATCGAGATCTTCACACCCTTAACAAATTTTATTTTAGACCGGAGATCGGCAGAGGCAGCGCATTTTTGGGAGCTTTGTCTGAGTAGCCATCTTGGAGTAATAAAATGGTCAGAGCTCAGCTAGAGGACTCTTGGATTCAAACTCGAAAGTGGGAGATCTCAAAAGAGCCAAAGGATGATTGGACCGTTAGAGCAGATGGAGGACTTTGAATGAAGAGCCGGTTAGTGATGCCGAGTGATCCGTAGTTAAAGAAAGACTTATTTGACAAGGCACATCATACCAAGTACACAGTGCATCCAGACCTAACTAAAATATATAAGGACCTGAAGAGACACTTTTGGTGGAGCGGCATGCGTAAGGAAATTGAAGAATATGTGGCTAGATATTTTACATGCCAGTAAGTGAAGGTAGAACATCAGAGACCGGTAGGAACCCTATAGCCTTTACCCATTCCGGAGTTGAAGTGGGCAGATATTTCTATGGATTTCATTATAGGATTTGCCGAGGTCGAAGAAGGAAAACGATTCAGTTTGGGTAATAGTTGATCGGTTAATAAAGTTAGCACATTTCATTTTGTTAAAGACGATGTACACAGTAGAGACGTATACGAGGATATTCATCCAGGAGATAGTGAGATTACATAGAGTTCCAGAGATAATTATATCAGTCCGAGGCTTGATTTTTACTTTGCACTTTTGGAGGATCTTCCAAAACTCTTTCGGTAGCTAGTTATCATATTCTAGTGGTTTCTACCCATAGATAGATGGAAAAATAGAGAGAGTCAACCAAGTGTTGGAGGATATGTTGCAGGCTTATGTTATAGATTTCCAAGGTAGTTGGGAGGACCACATCCCATTGATTGAATTTGCTTATAACAACAATTACCAAGTGATAATTGGTATGGAACTGTATGAGTCGTTGTACGGGAGGCCTTGTAGATAGCCTATTTACTGGACAGAACTTGAGGGCAGCCTATTGTTTGGACCAGAGATAGTGAGATAGACTAAAGAAAATGTAGTAATAATTTAGGAGAGCATTTTGTAGCGCAGAGTCGTCAAAAGAGTTATGCAGATCAGAGACGACAACCATTAGGGTTCCAGCTTGGGGACTATGTATTGTTAAAAATATCGCCAATGAAGGGAATTCGGTGTTTTGATAGACAGGGAAAAGCTTGCTTTGAGGTATATCGGTCTGTTCAGGATAGTGGAGCGCATTGGATCCCTTTCATACCGGCTAGATTTTCCAGCATCGATGTCGAGTGTACATGATGTCTTCCATGTTTTGATACTTATGAAACATCTACACGATGAGGAGTATCAACAAGTGTTAGACACGCCAGAGGTCAAGATTCTTGATGATATGACTATTATTAAAATTCATGTGTGTATTCTTACCAAGGAGGACAAGAGACTTAGAAACAAAGTGATTCCTTTAGTTAAAGTTCAATAGAATCGGAAAGGAGCTGAGGAAGTTTCTTGGGGCACGATGAGGATATGCATCGCGATGAATTGCACCTGTTTGAGCAAGTAAATTGTTTATATATGATTCCTCTTTGTTTATGATTATCTACATGCTCATATCTATACTTAACGCTAGAATGGTGGTATTAGCACTTAGCTCCTAATTATTCGGAATATATGGTATATATATGGGGGCTTTCTTATTTGGATTTTTCACTCGACATACTAGTTTCACTTAGTTAGGAGTTAAGTAGGAGTATTTACATTCTAGATTGTTAAGTACAGATATCGATAAGGATTCTAGAGGGAGCGCGAAGATGTTATGCATTACGACTACCAGCACCTGTTTGAGTAGATAAATTGATTGATTTTGATTAGTGTTCATGATTATCTATATTGTTTTATTTATATTTAATGCTAGAATGAGGGTATTAATACTTAACTCCTAATCATTTGGAACACATGGTATATATATGTGGGTTTCTTATTTGGATTTTTCGCCCGACGTACTTGTTCCGCTTAGTTAGGAGTTAAGTGGGAGTATTTTCATTCTAAATGGTTAAGTGTACATATTGCTATGTTTCATATCTGAAGATTAAAGGTATAAAATATTTATAGGAGGATTTCCTTGTCTGGATTATCCCCTCTTGGTACTTTTCACATATTATTAATTTCTAAGATACGATTGTGGAATTTCGGGGACGAAATTCTTTTAAGGGGGAAAGAATGTAAAACCCTATAAAATTTGAATTTTATATGAAAATAATAATAAATGTGTTATATAGTGATAAATAATATATTTTAATGTTTGAGTATACTAGGGATTGATTTGAGATCAATCCAATGTGTATATATGAATATATGAGTGAAATCTTGCACGACATGCACGAGCTTGAATTTGGAAAAATGACCAGTTAAACATTTTTATATTTTACATACCAATATAGTAAGAATTTTGAAATACTCAAAAGACAAACGTTGTAGGACTTTTTAATAGCTTTCCAACAAATCTTAGATCACCTCATTCTGAGGTCGGACAAGTTATAGCCAAAATACCAAAGATTGTTTTCCTAGTCAGACTAGGTTTTTTGGTTTGGGTCAAACATGTTTATTTTGGGTTTGCCTCTATAAATACCTATGTTTTTCATGAAAATTCTTTCCTTTTATCAAATCTCTGAACCCTAGGAGCCTTCCTTTTCCAATCAAAAACCCTAGATCACTTTTTGGTGAATTTTGATAGCTTTATGAAGCAAATAACGAGAAGAGGGCGAGTTTATCAGCTTTTGGTGAGGGAGAACTTGTTTTCTTATATCGTTGAGTTTTTACAGTAGCATTTGAGGCAAGTTTATTTTCCTCCAAACCCTTTCCTTAGTAAAGATTAAGATTTTATTAATTATAATGATGAATCTCGTGTTGAAGTTTAACCCCATGCTTTAAAAACATGATTTTTAAGGTTAAATCTTAATCTAATGATAGATATGAAGTTTATTACTTATTGTTTATATTAGTAACATGATCATTAGAGTTATTTTTAATTTTATTTTTAACTTGTTAATCATGTCCTAATCATGTTTAAACTCTAGATTTATTATTAATTGAGTTTTCATGTATAAGAGAGATATTTAAACCCTAGATTTGTGATACCTAAGTTCTATAAATATGTTTAAATAAATTTTCATATTTGCTAATTTTATAGAATTTATCATGTTCAGTTAATCTTGTAGACAAATTTCATGTTTTATCTGAGAAATTGATTAATTAGGATGTTAACCGTAATTGGATTAAATCAAAAGTTTAATTTTTATGGAGACGATCTTCTATTATTTAATGTTCAAGTTATAATATTGTTATATGTATCACGATAATATAAATATGTATTTAAATATAGTTATAATTATACAAAGCTAAAAACCATAGAACTAGATATTGCTCTGGCCGGTCGACCAGCGCCCTAGGGGCGGTCGACTGGTAAACTCATGTGTGTGCACGTTGTGCACAATGCTCTATTCTGTCGACCAATGCCCTTGGGGCGGTCGACCGACCGAGGATATTTTTGACATGTAGTTTTATTTGTTCCGTTTTTTGAATACGATCATGGGGATCGAGCCGCACGATGATACATGTACAGTCATGGGTATACCTGAATAATGTCGTAATGTACAACAAGTATCCCGAAAGGGGATTATGACGAATTTTGTTTCGATTACACTTGAGATAAATGTTGATTACACATTTATATACATGTTGGATATCGTGGATGAGCACCGCTCAGTACTACGTGGAGTAGTACGTCGATATACCATTAGTATAGACCATTGAGTCGGGTTTAGGATGCTTTATCTAGCAGTTCGTCTCGTACTAAGGTGCGATGAGGCTTGTGAACCGCATTTCTAGGATGCCTACTTGGTAGTCTGTCCCGCACTCGTGTTACATACGAAGATGCCATGAGACTAATCCAACATTTGTGTGTAGTGTTTCGCATGTGTGTAGTGTTTCGCACATGTACGAACCAGGGATAGAGTTTCGGGTGTTTTCGGTAGTGTATTTTGCCTGTTTTTGACTGTTTTCACCTGTTTTGATGTATTTGAGGCTCGTATTTCCACTTCGATTAGTATAGGAGTATAAACTACATCTTCTTGAACCTCCAATTGGTATATGAGGTTAAACTGATTCTCGAAACTCTTAGGAGTATACGAGCATAAATTGGTCCTCCCCGTTCCAACTCCTTAAGAGCTTAAACTATGTAGACTCCAGCTAACGTAAGAGTATAAACTGTGTTCACTCCGGTCAACATGTTGTAATGAAAATCAACACTGGTCAGGAGGAGAGTCAACACCGATCAACGCGTGATGATGAGAGTCAACGCTGGTCAACACGTTGTAATGAAGGTCAACGCATGTCGATATTTTCGCTAAAATAAGGCTCAAGTACATTCACACCATAATGAATATCAACGTCGATCAATACATTAATAATTTTGCCAAAATAAGGCTTAAGAAAAATTATAGGTCAAAGGATAATTCTCGGGAGTTTAATTATGATTCAGATATAAATTCCCGACAAAGATGATCAGTTAAAAGTCGATTCAACGACACGAGCTAAATTTTGAAAATCAACACACCAACTTTAGTTCAAGATTTCGATAACAGTCAAATGATAAACGCAGCACCAGAAGAACTTTAGCTATTCAACAAAATACTAAATAGACTGAAAGCTGAAGACGTTAATGAATTGAAGGCTGGGTGTATCATATCTAAAGTATTCTAGGCTCTTCTATAAAAGAATGAGACTGAAACACTTTAGAGGGGGTATCTTTAGGCGTAAAAAATTATCAATAGGTTACCGCACACAGCTCGAGATGAAGAGAATGTGATGAATATCGTTATCTAAGTCAAATAAGATTGTTTGATATCGTAAAGAAGCAAACAAGCGCATGAAGAGAGTCGGCAAAGCGTACGAGTCAACGGAACGCGTAAAACAGCGAAACAAGACCCCGTGTTATGCACCTATAGTGTGAAACACCTAATGCAAAACACACGAAGTGTTTTCGCACCTGTTAAGACTCCTGAGACGCGGTGGTTTTTGATTGGTTTTGATGGTTCTGGAACCTCCCCAACTTCTTTGAGGCTATCCTTAAATGTGGGAGAGCTATTAAAGCTGTTGCCTACCAAAGATTAGGTAAAATTTTGGGTTCTTTTCTAAAACATGGCATCCAAAAGCCTATAAATACAACCCTAGGGCCCTGATGCACGAGTAATGGGGAATTTCGAGCTTGAGGCGAGTTGCAAACCCTGTTAGGAGAGGAGCACGAATTTCAGATCCAATGGCGAGTTCTTGGCGAATCTTCAGCATAAAGAAGAGGAGTTCGAGAGATCTGCAGCTCTTCAGCATCCTTCAGCTGTTTCCTTAAGATTAGACTCTATTTCATTCTTGAGAAGAGTATTTATCTCGCGTCGTTGAGATATTTACTTCTGTGATTGTTTCTCTTACGAATCAAGAACATCGAGCCTTCAATCCGTTCAATCGGGATCTGATTTCTTTATGTTCCATAGAGCAACCATCCCCGGCATAGGAAAAGATCCCGTGCAAGTAGTGATCAATAAATGATCCTACGTGTGTTTCTAGGAAATTCTCTATATAAATTCTTTTGTACAGTGAAGTTATATAAAAATGCTCACTCTTTTAAACTTGTAAGCCGATAAACGATTGTAACGAGTTCCCAATGAATCAAATTTTCGACGCAAACAGGTTTGACAAATAACACCAAGATTCTATTATAACACGGTGATCCAGACACTTTATCATCATGCATACGACGGTCTGCTACTCTGATGCCTTTCAACCAAAGAGGTGGAAGAGGCTCTTAAGGAAGTGCATGACGGAACCTACGGTGCACACCAGTCTGATCCTAAACTCTATGATCATCTCAGAAGGATGAGATATTATTAGCCAACAATGGTCAAGGATGCAGTTGAGTACGTCCGACGGTGCTACGTGTGTCAAATACATGTGAATTATATGTACCAACCCCCAAAACTTTTGCACCCTTCAGCCACTGTATGGCCATTCAAGACATGGGGAATTAACATCGTTGGTCCTATTTTTCCATCGTTAGTTAAAGGCGATCATTTTATTTTAGCGATCACCGACTACTTCTCCAAGTGGGTCGAAGCAATTCCACTCAAAGAAGTGAAGACAAGCGATGTCTTCAAATTCATCAATACACCACATCATCAACCGATATGATGTTCCAAGATGAATCATACATGACAACGACCCTTAGTTTGTTAGCAACACATTTATCAAATTCTGTGGAAAGTTTAGAATACAAGATGTCTCGTCGATGGTATACAATCCCACGGCAAATGGATTGGCTAAAGCATTCAATAACACCATCATAAAGATTCCGTCAAAGTTCATGAGAACCAATAAACGAGACTGGGATGATAAACTAGATGAAGCTCTCTGGGCCTATCACCCATAGTCCGCACGCTTATCAAAGCAACTTCATATTCTCTAGTATATGGGTGTGAAGCCATCCTTCCCCTAAAAATTCAAATTCCATCCCTTTGTATTGCTCTCGCAACGGGGATGATGACGGAGGAACAATATCAGAAACATCTCGAAAAACTTGAGATGTTAGATGAAAAGCGTTTGGAAGCTCAGCAGCAAATTGAGTTCTGCTAAGCCAGAACCTCTAAGGACTTTGACAAGAAAGTCAGACAATTGAGTTTTAATAAAGGAGACTTGGTTCTTTCCATCCTGCGCATAATGATTCTTAATTCTAAGAAGAATGACAAATTTCAACCAAAATAGGAAGAACCGTTTGTGGTAGAGACGGTCTACTCAAACAGTGTGTATCGCCTAATCACCCGAGACGGTGATAAACTCATGATGCTAATAAATAGGAAGTTCCTAAAAAGTACTATCCCTAGTATGTTCAAGATAATTTATTTAACGAGAAGTTCCTTGAGAATGCTATGCAGGGTATTCTTAAGGATAACCCGAGATTAGCTGATTATTCAAGATAAGGCTGGTCATCTCAATAATTTATTCTTAATCATGAATAAAAAGTGATTAAGAACCTCCCACTATGGCTATTTAATCATTTCCAAGATGATTTAAACCCTCTTGTTGTGACTTTTCGAGCACTCTTTCATCGAGATGAGATTTGATGACTTCATCGGGTTAATCTTCTCTCATGAAACTCCCATGGTATAACTATGGAGTGCTTGATGATTCTCAGTCCTCTACCATAAAATTCCTCACTGATCAAATCAATCAACGGTGGGTCCACCAAAATTTTTCTCAGTTGAGTCCATCCTAACTCCCACTGTGTTTGTACACTTAGCACTCCCGCTATTAGGGTCCTAACACGACACTCAAAAGTTCAAACTACTGATCCACGACAATTAGCAAACCCCTTTCGTGTTAAGTCCTTGTCGCTTGACAACAAAAATTCCTAATGAGTGTTTTGTACAAATTAACATTCCCACTGTTATTTGTACCCCACTCTAACTACTTGTTTGGTCAAATCTTCCTATAGTTAGGACCAAAGCCAAAATCATCTCTCGATTCCTTCCATAAGCGAGAGGTCCACTTTCAGAAAATAGACATTCTTTTCGATAAACGAAAGGCCTCCACCCAAGTTGAACGATCAAACCTATAAAAGTTAGGATTGTCTCAATAACCCCACCTGGTCAAACCATTAAACAATTAGGACCACAATCGGAACTCCTTTTTGATAAACAAAATGCTTCCACTCTTTCCCCTTCGGTCAAACCTATAAAAGTTAGGGCTAAAGTCGGAATTCCATCTTGATAAATGAGAAATTCATTCTCAGATTAGGTAACAAATCCTATAAAAAATAGGGTTATCTCGATCTTTTCGATTCTCGGAGTGGAGATCCCACTTTGAGTTTCTTTTATAGTAGGAGATAGAATATAAAATTCTTCCTCTCCAGCATCGGGTTTGTCTTTACCCTAAAAGAAGATCTGGGGATATAATACAAAATTCTTCCTCTCCAGCATCGGGTTCGTCTTTGCCCCAAGAGAAGACACAATCTCTCGACATCACAAATCCATGCCTCACATACATGTGAAACTTTATCTTAACTCCTAAACATAGATAAGTCTATGCCTAACACGCGTTGCCGGTCAGTCTTTCACCGTAAGGAAAAATACACCAGAATTCATTCTGGTGGGGCATTATCTCGATCCTTAAATAGAAATAAGTCTTTATCTAACACGCGGGGTAGTCCGTTCCCGCGAAAATGATCAAGTCTACGTATTCAACATCATAGCGACAAAAATCCATATCTTTCAAGCATGAGGGATTTTATCTCGAACCCTAAGTAGAGATAAGCCTATACCTAACACACATTGTCGGTTAGTCTTTTCTTGTGAAAAGGACAAAAGCCTACATATTCAACATCGTAGTACTAAAAATTCATGCCTCACACGCATAGGGGATTTTATCTCGAACCCTAATTAGAGATAAGTCTACGCCTAACACACGTTGCCAGTTAGTATTTTGCCGTAAAAAGGACAAAAGCCTACGTATTCAACATCGTGACAGGTTGTTATTAATAACACCAGAATCCATGCCTTACATGTATGGGGGATTTTATCTTGAACCCTAATTAGAGATAAACCTATGCCTAACATGTGTTGTCGGTTAGTCTTTTCCCATGAAAATAACAAAGTCTATGTATTCGGTGACGTAACACCAAGTCTAAGAGAGTTTATTATTTTAGCACAATGTTATATGTGAAACGAACTTAGATAATTCACATACTAGCCTAATTCAAACGGTAACCGGTAAAGACACGTCAAATCTGTTAATGACTGAGGGTTTGCCAAAAATCCTATGAGTATTATGGTTGATTATTCTAAACAGAATGAGAAATCATAATAAAAATACAATGAGCAAAAAATATCTTCTATTAATAAAAAATTGAGTCTATAGATACAAGAATTATAATCAATCTACATGAAGCTTATGACTAAGGACTTGTTGTTCTAATTTAGACAACTCCTCTGCATAAGCTCGCTCAAGCGCACCTGAAATTCAGCCTTGAAGGATTCCTCGGTAGCAGCTAATGTTTTCACGGCCTCCTCCTCCATCTTGGCTAGCTTCTATTCTGAGAGTTCTAACTTTTTGGATATCATGACTAAAGCATATTCATCATCAGCCCTTGCCAATTCTAAGATTGCCCAAGCCTCCTCCTCTGCATGAAGCTCCTACTTAAGCCGCGCTATCTTGCTGTCACTTAATGTAAGAGAGAAATCGAGATTGTACAGAGCTGCCAGCTTGTTAGTAAGGGTTGTCCTCATCTGATCTACCCTACCTCGTTGCGTTTGAACCTCGAGTCCAGCAGATACTCGGGTATCACGCCACATTTGCAATTGAGATTCCATCTGAGCGGCTATGTAGGTAGGAGCACTTGCAGCTTGGAACTCCTGTAACTTTTGAAATTCACATTCTAGACGATCCAAGTCATCAGCAATAGCCTTCGCTAGATCTGGGGAGCCTGCATTCTTTATCGAGACTATCTTGAGCTCGAGAAATGGCCTGAATTGATCAAAAGAAAGCCTCTTCTGGAGAAGTTTGTCGATCATCGTGCTCACAAAGGAGAAGAAGTGGCTGACTTCCATCCAAAGAATGGTTTGATCTGAGTCATCATCTGATAGCAATGCCTTGATGAGATCGTGAAGCTGAGACGAGAGCCCTACAAGGAAAAGAAGAGATAAATATTTGAAATGTAAAATATCTATAAGTCAAATAACGGGGTGGAACTTACCAACGCCAACAGAGCTTTCCTCAGTTGAACGCTCTGCACATAGTTCTGCCTGTCCAACCTCATGAACAGATGGAATTACTGCAGGTGTAATAGCCATTGGCTCACCAACTTATTTAGTTGGTCTCACGACTTGTTCAATAAGGCTGGTACCCATAGTTGTGGCGATCACTACAGTCGTCGGTTTTGAAGGCATAATGAGCTGAGTCTGAGGAACCGATGACTAAGCCTCAATAATAGTCCTTGCTAACAGCAAGAAATCAAGACCCTTAGGTTCACCAGACTTTCCAACAAGAGTAGTTGTATCAGTCTCAACGATTGGTCCTACAATTAAAACTCCCCTATGGTTAAGTGAAAACTAACAAATGAATAACTACAACACAGGGATAAAACTCATACCGCAAATGAACCAGCTTCAATAATTGGTTTAGCAGCCTCGCGATGGGCTTGTTTTAACAACATGTCGTCGAATAGACTGTCATCAGATCCTGAAGGGCCTTGTGTCGAGTTAAACAAAGGTGCATCCGACTCTCCGATGTCCACATGGTGAATGGTTTTTTCTTCATCTGAACCCTCCATCGAGACATCTACAGGAAGTCTAAGTGTTAAAATAGAAGAAAGAAAAGTTGAGAATTTACAACGAGTGAAAAGTAGACTCACCCCCAGTAGCTGTCGCGGGTTCCGTGGCCCCAACACTCGTACCCACTCCTTGCAATTTCTCTAAAAGAGCATAAAGCAAAGAAACAATTAGAGGAGGCACAAATTCTGAATCATTCAATTCTCATAATTGTCACCTGAATGATGTACTACCGGTGTTAGATTTACCTGGGCTTGAAACCTTCACATTTGGATCAGGTCTAGCATCGGCACCATTTCCGATTTCAACAGTTGCACCTGCTTCAACACTTGCGGGCTCCTCGGTCATAGCCTCATGCAGTTGTTGTCTAAAGGTAGGTTCCCCGAAAAAAGCAAAACGGGGAGAAGGAGGGTTGTATGAGATTTCAACTTCTTCGTGATCTTCAAAGAAACATGGATTTTTTTAGTCCAAAAAGTTAACGAGTAGGAGAATTGAAAGACTATGCAAAGGTGAGAAGTTACCTCCCCTCCTGATAGGCACGTCGCCCACTGGTTTTGACTCAAAAGTGCATGCATTAACATGTAACTTGTGCGCCACCTTCTTTTGGTTTGCGGACCAAGCCTCTTCGGGAACAATGGGTCTCTCTTGCTTAGACTTAGAATGTGACTCGACCCACAAAGCAACTTGAGCTGCAGTTTGAGATCTCGTTTGACGGATGAGGCAAGACTCTTCTTCCTCCTCTTCTTCCTTAGAAGGCACACCTAGAATTTTAATGGTCATCTTGTTAGGATAGGTGAATAAAACTTGCAGTCTCGGACTTCATTGAAGCCAGTGGAGGCTTAGGCAAGTTGGATCGGCAAGTCCGATCAGCAATCGCCAGATCCAACATTCTTTGAAAAAGGAGTCTGACAAACCTGTCTTGAATTCCTCTTTGTTGCTGCTAGCTCCTGTGCCTTCATCACCTACACCATCTTCTTCCAAAATTTCTTCATTAGAAGGAAAGATCTCCTCTTCTTCCTCCATTACTTGTTTGCTCTTATCGGAAGGACCGGCGGGCTCTTTTCCTTGTCTCCTCTAATACTCAGTCTCGTGAACCATCCTGGTAGTAATCCGGGCTGCTTCTTCGACTGCCAACTCCATAATCGGCCTCACCTAGATGAGTTTATTAGCTTCTAGTAACCACCTGTAGCATAAGAATGTAAGCTCTTACTGGCGTTCAGCACCTGAAAGATTGAACCTAGCATCGGTGCAACCCGTTATGCTCTATAGCCATGGCCGAGAGTCGTCCACTAGTCTGCAGCGAGTCTGAAGCTTCCGATTCGGGTTCCCGATGTATTGTTGATCATATCCAAGTTGACGAGTGAACCGACAAGGCAAATACAGCTTTATGTAGCAGTGATTCCTTACCCGAAAGATTAGATAACCCGGTCTGATATTTATCATCCATCTGAAGCAGCCAACATCATGGGAAATCTGGTTCATCCTTGGCCTTTCCTCATCAACTAATGAATCGTCGTACTGACCGAAAAACTATGGGAAGCATGTGGAGAACACCCAACACTTGTGGATTTGTAGATTCTTCCTCACCTCCGGGAGGCTACGCCCTTTCCATTTACACTCTTCAAGCAATCACAGTAGGGGAATAGATGGATCCATGACATTCAGTGTTGACATCATGTCAGAGCGGTGATGAACCAGCCACGCCATTAGGTAGGTGTAGGGAGTTCTACTTTTGCCAGAGGGATCTGAGCCGACGGTGCATCTCCTCCTTGTGTGAAAGTAGCAACTACCTGACGGAGCCCATGGTTTATGCCAGCAACCGTCACTGGATGCAAGAAGATACTCTTCTCGTAAGCAAGTTGCACCACCGAAAAGAGTACCACTATAGGAAGGGCGTCAGTGGACTGGTACGACACCACACACTTCTTCAACCAGAGCGGGAGGTAACCGGCCAAGAGAGTCATCAACTGGATTGGTTTCTGCACATGCCATAAGTAATTTCTAAACTTAGTTTCAGCAGGAAACTTACCCTCAACACCAGTAGTAGTATAAGATCAGGTGCTCGATATCTCAATCAACTCATTGACCTTTGAGGGAGTTAATGGTGCCAACTCACAGATCGTCTCGCTAGAGCTATCCTCCAAATATTTGAATAGATAATCTGCGAACTACTTTAGACTTATTTGTGGAGATTTCTTCTTCACCATTGGACCAACGCCTGCCAAAGCTATCTGATAGTGGCAGGGAAGATCCCATAATGTGTTGTATCAGGCAGGCATGCATTCCTTCAACTGATCCAACTGCTAGTTGGAGGGAAAGAATTCTTGATATGACATGTTCTCTATCGGTATACCAGAAACTTTGTGCATCTCATGGAGAGCTAATCCTAACTCCTCCCGCTTGGTCAAGAAAATGTTCATATCTGGATTATATAGCTCTAATAGTGCGAAGAAAAGATGAACACTAACCGGCAACCCATACTTAGTAGCACGAATGGCTACATACAAACCACTGGCCTTCAACTCTGCACTCCATCGGCTGAGGACATAGCTAGTCATACGGACCCACCATTTCTTATCTGAGGACTGGAGCCAGTTGTAGCACCTGTTGTTAGATATAGGTGCCCTGTATGCAATAATTGTATATTATAACATGACCTTATGAATATAACATCCTTGTTCAAAATGATAGTATGCTATTTTGGTCAGATTTATATAGTATTTTCATATAGATAAAGTCCTTAGAATGATACTAAACTATCAGACATTTCGGATATGATCATAATGAAGGATCTAATTTGTCGCTAACTATTCTAAAATATTCCTAGTTGATGAAGTGTAGAAATGGGACACCATCACTTTGGGAAGACTAGTGTATACTCTATTTTTCCTTTGGTAGGATGATGATCTATCTCTTAGATCATTGATGTGAGACATTAAGATATAGTATATAGGTAACTCATTAGTGAATGAGTTGACTGAACGACTCATCGAGAATGTCTAGTTAGTAATTATACTTAACTGTCAAATAGAAGTTCTCAAGTGATATAGTACAAAGTACTCTCTTGATCTGAGGCATGAGTGCAATATCTTACATGTCAGTATAGGTGTACGTAGACTTTTACCTAACCACAGTTCTCATTGAGTTGTGCATAACGGTTCTTGTTGGGTGCATTCCGAGACATAAGTAGATATTGAGATGCCAAGATGAGATTTGTCCCTCTAAATATAGAGGGTTGATGTCATAAGATTGTTTGATATAACTATAGCCTGGAAATCATTGGCCAAGGTAAATAAGATAAATTTAGTGTCAGTTTGATCTTAAAGGTTATCAATTTAATATCAACAAACACTAATCAAGCTATTAGGGTTTGATAGTTTACCATACCCTAGGCTCGATAATTTGACATTGTTTGACAAAGAGACCGGATTGTACAATGTTATCACTGAGTTGTCCTGATAAAATTATGTAAGCATCTTACAGACATTTATCATAACTTATACCCGGATAGTATTCATGTGTAACTAGCACCTCTGTTGTACTTACGGATATGATCCACTTCCAAGTCTTAAGTTGGGCCCTAAAGTCAAACCAAGCGCGTACTTGAATCTTATGAAATACAATTTATAGAGTTAAATACGTATGATTGATACGTATATATAATTTTCACCGGATACATATAAACGATTATATGTATCGGTAAACTCAGAATGCTATGTGCTTAAGAAATAAATTCTAGTATTTTTCCCATAAAGTTAACTTTTAGTCAACTGGTTGACTTTTTGGTCAACAGTTAACTTTTGGTCAACTCATTGATTTTTTTGGTTATATGATGACTTATTAGTTAATGATTGGAAAATTACACAATACCATATTTATGAAACACCATATTTATGTGGTATTTTCATTTATGAAATACACACTTCATTATATCTTGATTAATGAGTCATGAGATGAGTCATTTATTAGCCTCTTTGTTTTGATGATGTTTAACAAATAATTTACCACTATTGTTGTTTGTCTAGTGTTTGTATTTATCTATTTATTATAGACAAATAACATGTTAGAGGATGGATGGAATCAAGTATTCATGATCATATCTAATGGAGGTTGGCGGAATAGTAGAGTGAAGCTATGCAAATCCAAGTTAAAGATTCAAGTTCAAGCTTCATCCACGTGTTTACCAAGTCAAGCATATTGAAGACCAATAAAGCTTGGGTAAATTAGTTTAGTGTTTATACTTATGTGTTAATACTTTGAGCTCAATATCACACATACACACAATTCTTGATTCAGAATAATTTTGACAAAATATTGAGTTATTGGTTTATGGACTTAACAATCATTGTATACATATTTTATTAAGTCTATAAAATTATTTTAATAAGGTTTTGACAAAATATTGTTTTATCAATTTTGGAATTAATTTGTTATGTTTAATTGAATTTACAAAATCAAGTTTTAAATAAGTTCATGTTTGTGCATTTGTTCGTGCATGTTTTTGCAAAACAGATGCATTTTCAAAATTAGGAAATACGATTTGAAAATTTTCTTTGTTTACATGTTTATCATTATATATACAAACATTTCCTCAAGTTTTACTAATTTTTGAGTTGTTTTGTTATTTTTAATTGAATTTACAAAACCGAGTTTTCCGTATTTTTTTCAGAAACTGTATATCTGTGTTCAAACATTTATTTCTCTCAACTGAGAAATGATATTTAATAAGTTCTTTCTCTAACATGTTTATCTATATGTCTAAAACATTCCCTCAAAATTTTATAATTTTTGGAGTTGATTTACTATTTTTAATTGATTTTACAAAACCAGATGTGCAGATTTCTAGATTTCAGAAACTGTCAGTTTTCACGGTAGACCGCTACAGTCGATCGTACTATAGTGTGGTCGACCACTATGGTCGACCGTCTGCAGTCCAGAGAGTAGTTTTACAGTTTTGCGTCTCGCGGTCGACCGTCACGGTCGATCGCCAATGTTACCTGTAGGCTAGCTAAAAATTATTACAGATAGCTGATTCCCATCAAACACCAATGATGGAAGTTACAATTTGACGGCTACCAGAAGACTATAATTTGAAGACTTTCACGTGGATCAATGAAGGTTACAATCTGACGACCTTTGCAACAACTGATAAAAGCTCTAATCAACAGCCTTCACAATCAACATCGGGAGTTACAATCTGACGACTCTCACATTTTCAAGGAGCTAAGACGAAGATTACAAGATGACGATCTTTGCAACGCTCTAGTAAAAGAGACTACAAATCGACGATCTCTTCAAACCAAAATGCAGATATCTCTCAACCTGTAAGGAATTTGGCAAAACTAACGGAGCAAACCGAACCCTATAGGGTAGGTTTGGTCGGCTCCGTCTCATCGAGATAGCCGATTTTCATATATAATTCGTCCAATTTCGACTTACGGTTTGAAAGTTATGACCTATTCTTCGCAGCAAGTTATGTTCTGAAGTCCGTCTGCAAGACTGGACTTCGTCTGAATATTGGCCTTAGCCTGAAGTTCGCCAAGCCCGCCTAAGGCTCGCCTCTGCATTACAGAGTCAAAACACAGAATTCATGGACTAAAAACGCAGAGTTCAACTCTGCGTCCAACGACAAAAACGCAGAGTTCATGCAGAGCTCAACTCTGCGTCCCAGGTCCGAAAACGCAGAGTTCTTGCAGAGCCTAACTCTGCGTCCAACGACAAAAACGTAGAGTTCATGCAGAGCCCAACTCTGCGTCTTAGGTCCAAAAACACAGAGTTCATGCAGAGCCCAACTCTGCGCCCAACGACAAAAAAACGCAGAGTTCATGCAGAGCCTAACTCTGCTGAACTCTGCGTCCCAGGTCCAAAAACGCAGAGTTCATACAGAGCCTAACTCTGTGTCCAATGAAAAAAATACAGAGTTCATGCAGAGCCCAACTCTGCGTCCTAGGTCAAAAAACACAGAGTTCATGCAGAGCCCAACTCTGCGTCCAACGACAAAAAAACACAGTGTTCATGCAGAGCCCAACTCTGCGTCCCAGGTCCAAAAACGTAGAGTTCATGTAGAACCCAACTCTGCGTCCCAGGTCTAGAATGCAGAGTTCATATCTGCGCAGCGCGACCTGTGCGTTTTCAGACTAAAACAGGCCTAACTCTGCGTTTCAGGTCTAAAACGTAGAATTCGGGTCCAGAACGCTATTTTTCAGCGTTTAACTCATTCGAAGCACGAACTGAATGGTTTCAAAACTATTTTCCCCATGATTTGGGGAGCAGTTTAAGGGGTGGTTACACCCTATTCAGCCCCACTTAGAAGTGAATTAAGAGGGTGGTTATACCCCTTAATCCCCTATAAATAGGAGTAAACTCAACCGAGTTAGGGGCTAGACTTTTTAATGAGAAAGTCATAAAAAGGAGATCGGCCTTCATCCATCTTCAACTTTAGCAACAAGGAGCTTTGGAGATCAGCGACTTGAAGAAACTATTGAATCATCTTGGAAGGTTTTTATTGAAGCATTTGAGATTACTCGACTTGGCTTGTGAACTCCTTCTAAGAGTTCTTCTCAACTCGATCAGAGTTTAAAACTTGCTCTGCAAGTTCTTCTAAAACTCGCTCTGAGTTATTAACTCATTAAGAGTTATTTTCAAACTTGCCACGTAAGTTCTCCACATCATCAAATCGTGAGGAGAAGACCACGTTCTAGTAAAACAAGACGTTCAGATCGTCAACGGAGAGCAAACTCGACGCGAGCTTTTGAGGGTGGCACTCCATCGCCACCGTGAAGAACCCAGAATTAAACAAAGGGGGGAATCAAGATCATTCTCCTCTCTTTTGTAATCGGAATTCAAATTGTAATTAAGATCGAGAGAATACAAATCAAATTTCCTTAATTTCTTTTACTGCAAAATTTTCCACCAAACATTACCGTTGCACAGTAACGTTAACTTGTTGAATTTTGTCTTTTAGTGGGTTTTTAGGGTTTTTGCGGTTATTTTCTTCTACCCTATATAAACCTCATTGCATTTATCATTTGATATACTAAGAGAATGTTTTAAAAGAATTTAACAAGGGTTTAAGCTTGTTTTGTGTTTGTTTAAAAGAGTGTTTAAGAGTTTGTTTATGAAGAGAATTTCACAAGAGTTTTAGGAGATCATCATTCTTATTTAGGCTTCAATCTACATCCCTCTATTCTTGTTTTAGAGAAGTTTTCTTGAACTCCTTATCTAGCTTTTTTATGTTTAATTTGTCATATTTATTTTGCTAGATTAAATTAAGTTTAGACTTGTTTTGATTTATCTCTTTATTCACACACAACCATTGAGCTTATTGTATTTACATTCATACTATAATTTGGGTTGTGGGATTGTGACATTGAGTGTGAGCCTACATTGATTTCTCATCTATTGTAGAGAACAAATGTGTTACATTGTGAGATTGTAAAGTTTTCGGTTAGCTAGAAAACCGAATGTGAGGCGTAGAAAACCCGGTTGTGATAGTGGAAATCTCCTCGAGGTAAGGAGCGGAGACGTAGGTCATGGGGATCGAACTCCGTGAACATATCGTTTGTTTGTGATTGCATTGACGCACTTAACTTGTGTTCATATTTCATATCTTCATTGTCTATTGCTCGTTATTTATATCACCCACTATCTAGTTTAGATTGTTTCCCTTGTGTTATTTGTATATTCTCGCATATATCTCATAGTATATCTCATTGCTAGGATATTTCTCTTTGTTCATATTTTTTATTCTTGCTTATAACATAATTTATATCTATCTTGCAAGAATAATTCGTTAATTAGTTTTAATTGGCATAAAATCGGATTAGATTAGCATAAGACCATAATCACCGCACTCTACGGTCTAACAATTGTTATTAGAACTTGGTGCTCTTTGATTTAAGGTCTAATCGCCTTGAGATAAAGATCCAAGTTATATTTTTATGCTAATCTTATTTAGATTATATTTGTCTTGCTTGAACATATATATATTTATCATGGACATGAATTGTGCACCTTTATTAGGCTATGAATCAAATGTTGCTCCTTAATTCATTAATTTTTCCTATGCACAATGGGCTTTTAGATTTAAACTATTTATGCAATCTAAAAATATTGATTTATAGAAAATTATTGATAATGCTTATATTATACCCACTATGAAGAAATCCAAGTGGAGTAAAAATAACAAAATATTGTTTACCATGAACAAGATTATGTTAGAATATATGCTTAATGCACTTGATTCTTCTATTTCTAACAAGATTACTCATTTTGATAGTGCTTACAAATTGTGGATATTCATAGAAGAACATCATGGTAACTTGGAGGAGATCCAAAGGATTCTGGCGGATTCTTCCTCAAGTAATATTGGAGCTTCATCATGCACATGACCACTAGGCGTTAGCCCTAGTGTGGTATGCGGTTTCGAACCCGATAATAATTTATCTAGTGATGAACTTTCTTGTGCTAGTAAAAAATTATTGCATGCCTATAACAAATTGTATAAAGATTTTATTGACTTACAAAGCAAGCATGTTATTTTAGAATTCGATCATGAGTTGCTAGGTTCCAAATTTGATGTCATTGCAAAACAAAATATCTTGCTTAAAGAAAACAATGATATGTTAATTTTGGAAAATGAAAAATTAACCTCATCTATTCTAGCTTAACTCATGAAAGAGATAATGCCAAGTTAGAAGTAAAGAACATAAAAAATTATATTGTTTCTTTTATAAATGACTATCTATGTTCTACTTCTAATAAAAATGCATATGTACCTACTAATGAAGATTTAAATCTTGTGAATACACGTATTTCATCTTTAGATTCAACTTTGAAAACATGAATTAATAATCATAAGAAACTTATGGATATGTATGCCAAGTCTAAGTCAAAATTATCCACTCATTATGCACATATATATAGCAAATTTTACAAGTGCTCTATTTACGATCGTAAAGGCCATTTATAGCTAAATTTTGCTATGATGCACACAAACATAAAAATGTCAATGCTCCTTGTGCATCTCATCAAGTTTTTTCATCACATGTACACACACATGCACCCATTGTTCATCACAATCATACTCATGTGTATAGATGTGATCATTGTGGTCGATTTGGCCATTTGGTGAAATTTTGTTATGATTTGAAAAAATATTCAAACTTACCAAATTTCTCAAGTAAACCACATTTATTTAAGAATATTTCTCATTTGTAAAATAAATTTAAAAGACAATCTTTATTTGCAAATGATTCTCGTGCATGATCTAATGGTCCACAAAAATAAATGGATCTCTTTCATTGCACGTATTGCAATCGAAAGGGACTTTTGAGTGATTATTGCCTTGACCGTGTTAGTACACCACATGCACCCAAGAAGGTTTATAACCCTAGGGTTTTGAGCTTAAAAAATAGGGGTCATGTCCCTAAATCTCTTGGTACCAAGAATTCTTGGGTACCAAAACAAATTTGATTTTAAACCAAGAATTTTAGTGTTTTGTTATTTTTATTTTTTCTTGGTTTTGAAAATTATACTTTAAATTTTTAAATATGAAACCAATCCATTTTATTGATCAAATTCTTTTGTTTTCATGATTATTAGTTTTGCTTTTGATGATAGGTTTGTGTTTATATAACCCCCTGGATTTATTAGGTATTTATTCCCAAATCTTATTTACCGGGTACTAATAATCTTTATATGGGTTGGAACAAGCTTAAGATCTTGATATATTGTTGCCTCTCTTGTATTTTGTCAAAAATTTTATTTTGACTTGTTGCTTTGAATTCATTATATAGTACAAATAGATGATTCAAATTTCAAATATGCTTTACAATGTATTCTATGAGTGGTTTGATCAAGTTCCTCAAAGAAAATTTTCTTTATTAATCAAGCATCATTTTTAGGCTTAAATCTTGATTTATGATTTCATTAATTAATTTCTTTTCATTTGTTTGCATGGTTTTTAGGTTCCTTTTTTTTTGATTTTATAAATCTATTTTTATACATGATTTTTATGTTTGTGTTTTGAGACACATTATTTCAATGGTACATCCATGTGTTCTTATTATCTTGTAGTATGTGAGTGATATTTAGCGTATTCATCTATGCTTGCTCACATATGATTGTCTTAGCACTTCATTTTATATATTCTATATAGCATTTTGATAGGAGGAGTCTTCCCTTTTTCTATTATTATTTTTATACTCACCCATGCATATTAATAGGGGGAGCTTTCGCTCTCTTCATTCTTTTGTTTTTCCCTTTTTGATGTTGTCAAAGGTGGAGAAATATTGTGAGTATAACCTTTCTTATTTATATGCATGATATATTCTAATTTATATATTCATTTCTTTCATGCATATATATCTCTTTTTTAAGTTGTTTGTCATCATCAAAAAGGGAGAGATTGTTAGCATCTTTGTTTTGATGATGTTTAACAAACAATATACCACTAATGTTGTTTGTCTAGTGTTTGTTCATCTATTTATTATAGACAATCAACATGTTGGAGGATGGATGGAATCAAGCATTCTCGATTATATCCAATGGAGGTTAGCGGAAAAGTGGAGTGAAGCTATGCAAATCCAAGTTAAAGATTTAAGATTAAGCTTTATCCACGTGTTTACCAAGTTAAGAATATGGAAGACCAATCAAGCTTGGGTAAATTAGTTTAGCGTTTATACTTGTGTGTTAATACTTTGAGCTCAATATCACACATACACACAATTCTTGATTCTGAGTAATTTTGACAAAATATTGAGTTATTGGTTTATAGATTTAACAATCATTGTATACATATTTCATTAGGTCTATAAAATCATTTAATAAGGTTTCAAAATATTGTTGAACTCAATAGTCAAAAATCAAGAAGTTTATGTACGCATGTATTTACAAGTTTTGAAAAATACATGAGTTTTCACAAATAGAAAATTCAATTTGAGAAATTCTTTTTCTAACATGTTTAATTTTATGTTTATAAATTTTTTCCAAAGTTTTATCAATTTTGGAATTAATTTTTTATGTTTAATTGAATTTACAAAATCAAGTTTTAAATAAGTTCATGTTTGTGCACTTGTTCGTGCATGTTTTTACAAAATAGATGCATTTTCAAAATTGGGAAATGCGATTTGAAAAATTTCTTTTCTTACATATTTATCATCATATATACAAACATTTCCACAAGTTTTACTAATTTTGGAGTTTTTTTGTTATTTTTAATTGAATTTACAAAGCTGAGTTTTTACTAGTTTTGTTTCAGAATATATATGTGTTCAAATATTTATTTCTCTCAACTGGGAAATGATATTTCAGAAATTCTTTCTCTAACATGTTTGTCTACATGTCTAAAACCTTCTCTCAAAATATCATGATTTTTGGAGTTGATTTACTATTGTTAATTAATTTTACAAAACTAGATATGTAGACTTCCAGATTTCAGACCGTGCTACAGTCGACCGCTACAGTCGACCGCTACAGTCGACCGTGCTACAGTATTCACGGTCGACCGCTACAGTCGACCATGCTACAGTATGGTCGACCGCAACGGTCGACCATCTGTAGTCTAGAGAGTAGATTTGTATTTTTGCTTCTCGTGGTCGACCATCACGGTCAACCACCAATGTTACCATTGCACAGTAATGGTAACTTGCTGAATTTCGTCTTTTAGTAGTTTTTTGGGATTATTTTCTTCTACCCTATATATACCCCATTGCATTTATCATTTGATATACTAAGAGAATGTTTTAAAAGAATTTAACAAAGATTTAAGCTTGTTTTGTGTTTGTTTAAAAGAGTGTTTAAAAGTTTGTTTGTGAAGAGAATTTCAAGAGTTTGAGGAGATCATCAATCTTATTTGGGCTTCAATCTACATCCTTCCACTCTTGTTTTAGAGAAGTTTTCTTAAACTCTTTATTTAGCTTGTTTATACTTAATTTGTCATATTTATTTTGCTAGATTAAATTGAGTTTAGACTTGTTTTGATTTATCTCTTTGTTCACACACAACCATTGAGCTTATTATATTTACATTTATAGTATAATTTGGGTTGTGGGATAGTAACATTGAGTGTGAGCTTATATTGAGTTCTCATCTATTGTAGAGAACAAATTTGTTACATTGTGAGATTGTAAAGTTTTCGGTTAGCTAAAAAATTGAGTGTGAGGTTTAAACATTATTCGGGTGAGCGTAGAAAACCCGGTTGTGATAGTAGAGATCTCCTCGAGGTGAGGAGCAGAGACGTAGGTCATGGGGACTGAACTGCATGAACATATCGTTTGTTTGTGATTGCATTGGCGCACTTATTTTGTGTTTATATTTCATATCGCCATTTTCTATTGCTCGTTATTTATATCGCCCACTATCTAGTTTAGATTATTTACCCTTGTGTTATTTGTATATCCTCGTATATATCTCATAGTATATCTCATTGCTAGGATATTTCTCTTTGTTCATATTTTTAATTCTTGCTTATAACATATTGTATATCTATCTTGCAAGAATAATTCGTTAATTAGTTTTAATTGGCATAAAATCGGATTAGATTAGCATAAGACCCTAATCACCCCCCTCTAGGGTCTAACATCATAAAGATGGTATGGTTTGGGAACATGGTTTTAGCACATAGTTTTGATTCTTCGTGACTCTTTTTATGACTCATGAAATGAGTTATTGCATGACTCATGAAAGGAATCATTACATTTAGATAACTCATGGCATGACTCATGAGATAAGTCATGACATATCTCACTCTATATATATATGTGCTCTCTCTTATGGAAAGGTTAATAAAAAATTAGCTAAGTGGTTTTTACCATAAGAGAATAAAAGAGAGCTCTACCTCTTACTAAACTCTAGCATTCTTTGAGTAAGAGGAAGTAGTTGGATTTTAAAGTACCCCGGGGTGGATATCTTACCTTGTGTCTCAAGAAGACTCCGGTTTTATCAAGCTCACATGAAGACTTGGAGATCCACTACAAGGAGATTTACAATAACAAGAAGAACGAGCTAGGGGTTGTTCGATCTACCATCGAATCACGCTACAAAAGTAAGCCTTCAAAACTCTTGGTTGCTCTCTTTATTATAGGGATCATGTTAGATTTAATTAGGATGGTCCTAGCTTTTATTTCATGCTCTCTACATGCTAAATAATATTATACATATAGTCTTTCATTGCATATTTTGCATGTAATAATTAGTACGAATTTCCAACACCTGTGACTAGTGACGGGCAGCTCTCGCCCTAATCTCGCAAGACGGTTCCTTACAGTGTTAGTAACTGTGAATAATTCATCTCAAGGCGACTCACCTAGTCCTAATATACCAGGATGCAATCCAGTGATATGGTTCCTGTCACTTGAGCCCGGAATCATCTGATTGGTGATATACCCGCAATGGACATGGGCGTGTTCCTCCGTCAAATGCCACGACATCTCCCGTGTCACAGCCTGCCTCTGCAATTCTGTCAGCAAATGATGGCGAGGAATTAGGGGAAGTTATAGGAGGCCTCCATCATCTTTATGCAGCCATTGCTCAGCTTCGAGAGATACAGCGATCGGGTCTTCAATATAGTCACCGAACAAATAATCCGGTTTCCTAAAAGGATGAGTAGAGCTTAACTCTTTAACAAGTGGTGCGTCGGTGATAAATTGTCGTAGGGTACGGTGATCTCCCTTCCAAACCAGCTAAAAAAGTTCTTCAGGCCTACCCGGAGCAAATTAGGGAACAGCCGGGATGACATGGGGTCATCAGTAGAGGCATAAGCCTTACCGCGGCGGCCGTCCACTATGTGAAGGGAGAACGCCTCTGGAGAGAATTCAACTGAAAACAAGTAACAAGTATTTATCAAACGCGGTTACAAGAATATTTTAAAGCAATACGAGGCATCAAACTCATCTCATGAATC
Organism: Asparagus kiusianus; assembly: GCA_022839385.1. Lineage (NCBI taxonomy): Eukaryota > Viridiplantae > Streptophyta > Magnoliopsida > Asparagales > Asparagaceae > Asparagus > Asparagus kiusianus. Next base: position 946,471 of record BQKN01065953.1, on the reverse strand, counting down.
TATGAGATCGAGTCAATGCCCTATAATTTGTGAGACAATTTCAACTGTATCATGCACACGAAGAACAATGTACATTGTCATGTAAATAAAGCAACAATATACTCCGTCCTATGGAATACGATACAGCATGAAATCGCCTCTTATTGCCTTAAGATATATTTTGACCAAGCAAAACACATCTTTTAAGCGTCGACCCTCACAAAGGAGGATGTCAGCTCTTTCCAAATGCCTCACAAAGGAGAGCAAATGAGGATACAATATACAATACATTAATTTTGAAATTTACGAGCAAAAGTGGTAAAAGCTTACTCTCGTATGACCAAGGCTCTCTCTTAGGTGGCTGAGTAGCCGATCGACTCCTCAGAATATGCGATCTCTTCGGCGACATAGCTAATCTACAATCAGAATTGGCAATTTAGATATATCGAGAATCAAGATACGTAAATCCGGGCCCAAAAGGGAAATTTTAGAATTTAACTGAAATTCTATAAAAATAGAAATTTCCCGTTAAAAATCCAATTAAACCTACGGACATCAAAACCAAAACCTTGAGTTTGATCAATACACGAAATTGAGATAACAGCCTTGGGTGTCTTGGTTCATAGTTAATTACCTAGAGGCAAGCTTGGGGATATATTCAATGTCAAAGTCAAGTAGCCAAAAGCAAGCAATAAGTTCGATTATCGACCAAAACCAAGAAAGGGTTCGGTCATGGTCACAAGTCTCGAGGGTTTAGTCCAAACTCCACATGCAACCATACGAGGGGATACACCAAATTAATGCACGCAATCAAGTATCTATCTCAAGTTTTAGTTCTCAAACAAAACCAAACCTCAGTTATCATCACAACATGTTCGAACTTGATTGAATACTCAACCAGGCTATACACATGCAATCGAGCCAGATACTTCAGTTCGCTTCTCACCCACAAACAAATTTAAGTTAAGGGATATGTTCAAGACTATCTTCCAAAGTTCTTGAAACAAAAGCTTAGGCCTTTAACCAAATGTGAAATTGGGACCTTGACATCAAGTCATGCACACAACCAAAAACAAGGGTTGTTCTTGGCACAAAAAGAAAATCCTTGAAACTTAAGTTCGGCCATCACTTACAGGATCCAACATAAAGTTCCCTCAAAATTGGGATACAAAGCATTGAGTTTCCAAGCAATGAACTTAATCATTATACAAAATTCAAAACAACGGTATGATTCTCATCCAAACCAAAGCTCGGCCATGCTCAAGTACAAGTTAACAGATTTGAATTTCATTCCCAACCAGATACAAACCAAGAACATCAAATTTTTTCCAAATTCAAGTGTAAATAACAACTAAAGCCCTAACATTTCCCTCAAGAACTCGATGTCAGTTCTTACTCACAACAGAGAATTTTGACAACTGAACAATAGAAAACAAAAAAATCAAAAAAGGATGCACGGGCTTACCTAAGTTTGAGAAGAAAAGAACTGGTCAACGTGAACTTATAATGAAAGGTTGAGTTCTGATGGAGGAGCATTGAACCACCGAATTTCGAACTCAAGGAGAAAAAAAAAACAGAAACCCTAGTGAGTGTAGGGTCAAAAAATTGAAGTTGATTGATTATTATTTTAAGAAATGGGTTCGATCACTTAGTACGAATCTCTTATAACCACTCACTCTCGATTACAGAGGAAGAGAAGATTAATTTGACTTCTCTTTTGTTTAAAAGTAGGTTCTTAGTGGTGAAAGGATACTTCTCTCAATACTCAAGCCAAGATTGCTTCCCGTTGACGATCAGATCAAGATCACAAAAGCTTCAGATGGTGGCTTAGATCACAAGACTGTAGACACTAATCTCTCTTCACGCGAAGGCCAAAAAAATCTTCTAGAGTCCAAAAGTCCCCTCTTTATAGCTGATTGTGGCTATTTGTAGAGTTTAAGCACGTAACTGACGTGCTAAAATTATGGGTAGAGGGCGTAACTGTCTCCTGCAATTCAGTCCACGTCGGTTACTGGACTGAAATGTGCTCCTGAAGCTTAACGCATGTTGCTGACTAGGTCTTCAAACCGTTACAGCTGGATCTCTTACGGACAACGAGCCTTGCTACATGGTAAGGTTCATCAGATTGAACGAATCTTAATATGCAGCGAGATTCATATTCACCAACGAACTTCATGTTTGATAACAGAGTCCAACTATCCCGAGCTCAGGGTGCCCGGGCCGAGCCCCAGTTCGGGTTCGAATGAAACCGTGCCGGCCAAGATATTCTTTTTTTTGCTAAAATTTGATTAAAAATAAATTAATCTTATTACATCTATATAATTATGTATTAGTGTATATGTACATATTAGTATATAGCTATATATTATATCTAGGAATATATAAGTATACATTAATGACTATATTATACTATAATTATATATAGTATACATTAGAAATATATATGTAAGTTTATATAAATATACATTAATAACAATATACACTTAAAGTTATATAAAAGTATTCATTAATGACCACATCATACTATAATTATATATTATATAAATTAAAAATTGGGCCAGGCTGAGCCGGGCTTGAGACGGGCTCCACCACCTCGGCCCGAACATGGGCCTGGAGCCCGGCCAACCCGACATTTTCGAGCCTTGCTAGGGCCTAAGCTCGCTTCGGGCTTGGGCAGGTCCAGGACCAAAGCCTATTTGGATAGGTCTATATACCACTTGCAAAATCCTAAAGTCATAACAAGTAAGAGTCTTGTAGGGAAGCATGAACTTAGCACTAGTGTGTCTAGCGACAAAATGATACCAAGCACAAGAACCATCCACCAAACTCCCTAAGAGCAATAGCCTAGTGTTGAGATTACTAAAAGTTTGTCATATCCGAATTATTGAGTGAAGCGACAAGGGAGATAAGGCTCGATGTAGCAGCCAGTCCAGTTCAATTGAACCATAAGATGCCCTAGCCTAATATTCACTAACAAGTTGAAGCAACAGCTATTTCAACAAGTAAATCCTTTGGCTCTGAGATCATCTTGGAATTCATCACCAAACTTAGTCTCGGTGATATCGGGTAATTAGTAGTAGTTGTGGTATTAGTCTTTATTCTAAATGATTTGATGACTCATAGCATAATTGACTCTCCATTTTGAGGACTTATATCTTTGCAATAAGGAGACCCCTCCTCATACTTAGTGGTGGTCGACATAAAAGAGGAATAACAAAGTGTATACCACACTATCAAATAGGTATATAGTAGTCCCACCCTTGGATTGGGCATCTCTTCCTTTAGATAGTCATCCTTCTGACTCAAATACTCCCCCATTAACTCTCTCAGTTTATGATGAAGGCAGCTAACCATGGCTAGGAGCAAGGCTAAATTGTACCCATCAGTAAGTAATATTGTTGGGTACATAATCTTGATGGAAATGCAGTCCTTTGGTCGAGATGGCACCATGAATCCTTTTAATTTGATTGAAAGAAAGCTTGAAAGCAAAGCTTGAGTGGAGATAAGCTCTTCGGGCTGATAGTGGAAGCACTCAAACTTGTCTCCCACTCTGAATCCATACACATTTGAATCAGCAATGTGGACTATCGGACCATGCTTGAAGATTTGATTCTCTATTCAAGTCTAGAGCTCACTGGGATAGGATCCACATTCTTCTTTTTGCTCATGTTCTTGAAGAGGTATTCGACCTAGGGCACACGAGCAATGTGAGGAACATGGGCAGCACTGGAAACCGTTTAAAGGTAAATATGAAAATAACACACCGTTTTCTAAAATGTCTCAACAACATAAGCATGAAGCTGCATGCTTCTGAGTTTGTCATTGTTGGGGGATGAATTCTTCATACAGTCGTTCCTCCATTGGTAACCAAGACACTTCAAATATCTCATGTTGGGCTACTCTAACCTCCCCTGATAGAGTTAAAAAAGGTATTACTATTGATATTATACAGCTTGAGAATGTTGTATAAAACTGGTGTATAGAACTAAACACCATACTAAGAAGCTCACAAGTGGAGTAGAGCCCATGTTCCCTCAGTCTTTCCTCAAAAGTGGAGAGGGCAAACTCTATCATCCTTGCCCACAACTTCAACTCAGTAGCCTTAATCCAACTCAGGTATCTTGCATCCTCCTCCAAGTATTGCACATTGATTTCAGCAAGCTAGTTGTCAAACACATTAGACTAATGGTATCTCGTTTGCCAAGTGTTCTCCTTGACAGAATATGGGAGAATATTGTGTATGTTGATGCCGTAACATCCTTCTTTAAAGAACCCTCTCTTGTTTTAAAGTGGCCTACCATCACATTGTTTTGGTTACAGGTAATGAAAAATTCCATCGTATGGGGAGAGGCCATGTGTTGCAAGTACATGAAAGATACATGTCATTTCATTGCTTGCAGATAGAAACGATGATGATGTAGTATCATCGCTCCTTTGCCAGGGTGGATATTGACATCTTGGTTATCATCGCCAAATAAGAAATGTAGCCTCCATTACTGATCTTCCTCGGGAGTAGAAAACTTCATGTCCATGATGAGTTCTCACAAAGTGGCAGAAACCTCATGACTAATACCATCCACCCATCCCTGCCTACTTTTCTCATAGAATAGAGGGACGTGACTCCCAAATACATGTAATGTCATTAGATCTAAAGTCCAACTATGGCTAAAATGGTTGCATCTGATGATGAGTGTATCTAGTAGAGGAACAACATAGAGAAAGAAAAGCAAGTCAGATAACTCAGCTCAAAATTCAACTAAGTGTTAACCTTGGCCTATGGACAAAACTCACTAGTCTCATACTTGAGCGAAATTTGCTCATAAGTGAAGTTCCCCCATCACAAAGCTAAGAAAATTAGCTAAGTGTTACAAGCCTAGGTGAAGCTTGCCCCAACATCGGCAAACTTCAACCTAATAGCAAGACTCGGTCAAAAGCCCAAATGAGCTGAATAAGCAAACTTCAGTCAAGCAAAGTTTGCCTAAAAGCCGAATAATATAAAACAGTGAATTTCACTCAAGCGAAGTTTACTAAGAAGACAAATAGGCTAAAATAATGAACATTTCCTAAAGAGCAAAGTTTACCATGAGAATCGTCTTTGATGGCAACTGTCAAAGCTTTGTTGCCGCCAGTGAAGCTGAAAGTCACCATTGAAGGCAATCGATGAAGCCTCGCTATCAACCATGAAACCAACTTGAACCCTTTGAAGCACTATTTGAGCCCATAAGTGATATTTCGGTGACCAACAGCCTTGCCATTGATGGTAGGACTTAGAAAGATGGGTTTATGGAAGCTTACTCAACGTCATCTCCAACTATGCCATTGTAGCAATAGGGCTTGGCCAATGAGATCTACTAGTAACTTGCTTCCCCTTGATTAGTTGACAATGGGGAGCCATTGGGGACTTCAAAGAGAGTCGT
>BQKN01065953.1:889253-926075 GCA_022839385.1 Asparagus kiusianus | reverse complement strand
ACTAACAATCCCGAGGATGGTTCTTTTGAAGGTATATGCCTCTTTCTGAGTCGATTATAGGACTAGCCAATTTTGACTAATACAGCTATAATGTAACGCCTTTGCGAATTTTGAATTTGACAGGAGCTTTTGTTGAGAGAGACCCTGTTGAGCCGGCTGCGAGACCAACTGCACCAGTTGATGCATCCACAGCAGTTACATCTCCACCACCCCCAGCGGCTCAAGGGGAAGAAGGTATAAGTCAACTCATTGAAGAGTGCTATTCCTTTTTCTTATTAAGACTTTTGACGGACTTCTTCCTTTTTTGTGTAGGGCGTTCTTCTCGTCTTCATGTCTTAGTGAAGGAGTTGTTATCTGACGACGATCCTGACAAGGTCGTCATCTGCATAGAAGTTCGCTCCTTCTTCTCCTTTGTGAATGCTATGATCGGCAAGCTCCTCCACGGCGGACTTTCACTTCACCAGTTTAAACCTCTCCTTAATTCCAGAGTCAATTTGATAAGGGAAGCAGGATACCCAGATTTGGCGAAGGCTATAGTTGACGATCTCGACTGCTTAGAGCGTGAGCTTCAGATGTTTCGTGAGCTCCGAGATGCGGGCGCTCCCTCATTTATTGCTGCTGAGCTGGATGCCCATTTACAGTCACTACGCGAGACTCAGATTCTTGCTGATCTCGAGGTTCAGGTGCAGCGAGACCGAGTAGCTCGAGTTGAGACCGGCCTTGCTACCAGATTATCTTCACTTGCCGAGCTTGATTCTTCTCTTATCTCTTGTGAAACCAAGATAGACCGGCTTGAAAGAGAACTCCGCGAAGAAAAGGAGACTTTGAGCATTCTTTAGATGACGAGAGCACAGGACCAGCAGACCTGCACTGCTTTATCTGACGAGCTGACATCCTTAAAGCAGGAGCTGGTCGAGACAAAGGAGACTGCTGCGAGGACCTCTGCCGCTACCGAGGAGTCCATTAGAGCTGAGCTTAGTCAAGCTTATGATGATAAGCTGTCTAAGCTCAGCCAGTAGATTTTTAGCCACGGGCTTGATGTATGATTTTGTTTGCTGTGTACTTTGACTTTTGACTCTCTTAGTGACACTGGTTTTCATCTTTATTTTTATTATGATTTGTCATTCCGTTTGAAATGTTAACCATAATACTCATAGGATTTTTGGCAAACCCTCAGCCATCAACGGGTTTGATGAGCCTTTACCGACTACCGTTTGAGTCGGGCTAGCATGCGAATTGTTTAAATCCGCTCGCATGTAACGTTGCGCTCAGAGATTGAATTCTCCGAGACTTCGTGCTATGATGTCGAATACATAGACTTCGCTATTGTTACGGGAATAGGCTACCCGGCGACACGTGTTAGGTGTTGACTTTAGGATTTTTGGCTAACCCCCAGCCTTCAACGGGTTTGATTAGCCTTTACCGACTACCGTTTGAGTCGGGCTAGCGTGCGGATTGTTTAGATCCGTTCCGCACGTGACGTTAAGCTAAAAGAGTTAACTCTTTTAGTGCTACGATATTGAATACGTAGACTTCGTCTTTCTCCTGTGAAAAGACTAAACAGCAACGTGTATGAGACGTTGACTTAGGATTTTTGGCAAATCCTCAGCCTTTAACGGATTTGACGTGCTCTTACCGATTACCGTTTGAGTCGGGCTTACATGCAGATTATCTTAATCCGTTCCGCATGTGACGTTGTGCTAAAGGAATGAACTCCCTTAGACTTTGTGCTACAACTTTGAATATGTAGACTTCGCCATTGTTATGGGAATAGGCTACCCAGCAACATGTATTAGACGTTGGCTTATCCCCTACTTAGGTTTCAGGATAACATACCCCAGAGTCAGACTCTGGTGTCTTTTTCTACGGATAAAGACCAAACCGGCGACGCGTGTTAGGCGTCGGCATATCCTTTCTTAGGATTCGGGATGGAATTCCCCATGCGTGTGAGACATGGATTATGGTGTTATTAATAACAACCTGCCACAATGTTGAATATGTGGACGAGTGTTCTTTTCAACGGCTAAGAACTAACCGGCCGCGTGTGTTAGGCGCGGACTTATCCTTACTTAGGTTTCAGGATAAAATACCCCAGAATCGAACTCTGGTGTCTTCTTCTGTGGAGAAAGACTAAACCGGCAGCGCGTGTTAGGCGCAGACTTATCCCTGCTTAGGATTCGGGATAAACTTCCTAGGATGAATCCTAAATTGATAAATTTTGAGAAAAGGTTGTTGTGGGAAAGGAAGAATTTTATATTCTATTTCCCGGATTCTGGAAAGGAAGAATTTTATATTCTATTTCCAGTGCAAGAAAGAGACTAGAAGTGGGATCTCCACTCCGAGAATCTGGAAGATCTAGATAAACTTACCTTTTATAGGATTGATTATCTGATCGAAAGAAGAGTTCTTCATTTATCGAAGTGAAATTTTAGCTTCGGTTATAACCATGAAAAGGTTGAACCAAAGAGAAAAAAAAGGGAGTTCTTTCGTTTATCGAAAGGGGACTCCGAACTGAAGGTGGACCTTTTTGGTGGACTCACCGTCAATTGAAATTGATCAGTGAGGGAATTTGGAGGAAAAAGAATGATTTTGGGTTATCCTCTTGGAATATTAAATGTAATACTCTTCAAGGAATTTCCCGGTAAATGAGTTATCCTGAACGTACTAGGGATAGTACTTTTTCAAAAACTTCCCATTTATTGGCATTAATTGCCTGACACCCTCTAAAGAAATCAAGCGATAAGCGCCGTTTGAATAGAATGTGTCTATTACAAACGGCCCTTCCCACTTAGGTTCGAATTTACCTTTCTTCTTGGAGGTGAGGATTATTGGTCGGCGAGCAGCAAGGACCAGATCTCCTTCCTTGAAGCTTCTTTGGCGAACTCTTTTGTCAAAAGCCCTGGATATTCTGGCTTGATAGAACTCGATGTGTTGTTGAGCTTCCAAGCGTTTTTCGTCCAACCTCTCGAGTTCTTCGAGACGTTTTTGATGCTGTTCTTCGGTTGTCATCTCCGTTGCGAGAGCGATCCGAAGGGAAGGGATTTGAATCTCCAACGGCAGCACAGCTTCACATCCGTACACCAGAGAATACGGGGTGGCTCCCGTGGGTGTGCGTATGGTGGTGCGATAAGCCCAGAGCGCTTCGCCGAGTTTATCGTCCCAATCTCGCTTGTTCGTCTTCACGAGTTTTGACAAGATCTTGATGATCGTCTTATTGAAAGCCTCAGCTAATCCATTCGTAGCAGGGTAATAAGCCGTTGACGAAACATCCTGAATCTTGAACTTGTCACAGAACCTGATGAAGGCATTGCTTATGAATTGCGGACTGTTATCATGAATGATCCGCCTCAGCACGCCGTGTCGGTATATGACATGATGCTTGATGAAGTTGATGACATTATTCGTCTTCACTTCTTTAAGCGGAATGGCTTCAGCCCACTTTGAAAAGTAGTCGGTGATAGCGAGAATAAATCGATCACCTTTGACTGAAGGAGGAAAGATAGGACCGACAATGTCCATCCCCCATGTCTCGAATGGCCAGGACGTGGTTGACGTGTGTAATCGCTCCGGTGGTTGGTGCATATAATTTGCATGCACTTGACAAGCGTGACATTCTCGGGCGTACTCGATCGCGTCACGAACCATTGTTGGCCAGAAATATCCCATTCTTCTGATTCGATCATACAGTTTGGGACCAGGCTGATGCGCACCGCATTCTCCTTCGTGTGCTTCTTTGAGAACTTCTTTTGCTTCTTCGTTCGAAAGGCATCGGAGAAGCAGATCATCATATCCCCGGCGATATAACGTATGGGTCTCTGTATTGTAAAAGAACCGTGGTGCTCTTCGGCGAATAGATTCTTTTTCCTTTACATCCTCCGGCAGAATGCCATATTGGACGTAGTCAATGATGGGAAAACGCCAATCTCGGGACTCAGACCCGATTTGGGTTGAGTTCACCTCTTTGGCATTTACATCTCTATCATCCTCCTCTTCAACCTCCATATCGTATATGGGTATGCAGAGTTGGTGTGACCTTACTGTGACTAGCAGTTCAGTTTCGGGAGGCTACGCGAGTGATACTGCTAGTGCTGCCAGTGCGTCTGCATAAACGTTTTGAAGACGCGGGATGTATTCAATATAGAATTCTTCAAAAGAATCTGCCATTCTGATGGCTTCCTGGTGGTACGGAATCAGATCTGGGTTCCTGACTTCATACTCTCCACGAACTTAGTTGACTATCAGTTGAGAATCTCCAAAGGCTTCGAGATATTCGACCCCCAGCTCTTTGGCGAAACTAAGTCCAATGATGAGCGCGTTGTACTCGGCTACATTATTAGAGCATGGTCCAGTCAGTGAATACGCCCGAGGCATAACATGCATCCCTGGGGAAACTAAGACAACTCCAACCCCGGAGGAGACTCTAGAACATCCAGGGGTTACTGCCTTATTAACTGCTCTCGAAGCACCATCAAAGTATAATTGCCATACTTGTTGGTGTGAAGTGGTATTAACCTCGTGGGTTTCATCTGGCAAGTCATCGTATACCTTAACTGTATCTGTTGTCGGACTTGCCGCCAAAAGATCACAAATCGCTTGTCCTTTGACCGACTTCTGCTGTTTGAAGTGCAAATCATACTGGGACAAGAGAAGGGCCCACTTCGCTAACCGCCAATTCATCGAACCTGGTTGAGTCATGAATACCCGTACTGGATTAACATTAGCGATGACGTAAATCGTCTGGCCTACCAAGTAATGTCGCATCTTCTGTACTGCGAATACCAACGCGAGACATTCTTTCTCGATCATCGGGTATCGAGACTCGGCGCCTATCAAGGTCCGACTTAGATAATAGACTGCCTGTTCGTGACCATTATCATCATCTTGTGCTAATAAAGCACTTATCGAATGGTTCATCACCTTGATATAAATCAAGAACGGTTTACCTGATTTTGGTGCAACAAGAACAGGGGGATTCATCAGATATGCCTTGATATCTTCGAATGCTTTTTGGCAGGCGTCATCCCAAATAAATGACACGCCCTTCTTGTTTAGCTTAGAAAATGACTGGCACTTCCCTGAAAGATTTGAGATGAACCGCCTGATGTAAGCTAAACGCCCTTGCAATCCTCTGAGTTCTCTTAGATTTCTCGGGGGTTGCAATTCATGTATCGCCTTTACCTTGTCTGGGTCGATGTGTATACCCTTAGTGGTGACGACGAATCTAAGGAATTTTCCGCTGGACATTCCGAGGAAGGATTTTGTGGGATTCATCTTCAATTGATGACTCCGCATGAGATCAAACATCGTTCTCAAGTCTCTGATGTGATCTTCTTTGTTGCGGCTTTTTACTACCAAATCGTCAACGTAGCATTCCACTGTTTTCCTGAGGTATTTCTGGAAAATCTTAGTCATCGCTCGTTGGTATGTGGCACCGGCGTTCTTCAGACCAAAAGGCATCACCGTGTAGCAGAAGATACCGAGGGGTGTTCTGAAGGCTGTATGCTTCTCGTCATCTGGGTGCATTTTGATTTGATTATACCCCAAAAATCCGTCAATGAAGGACATTCTCTCGAATCCGCATGTATTGTCAATAATGACATCCGTGATCGGGAGAGGAAAATCGTCTTTTGGACATGCTTCATTCAAGTTCCTGAAGTCGATGCAAATCCTGATCTTGCCATTTTTCTTCATGACAGGAACGATGTTGGCTAAACAGTCCGGATATTGTTCCTCTCGGATAAATCCTGAGTCGATCAACTTCTTAACCTCTGCCTCGATAGCTTCCATAATCTACGAACGAAACCGTCACTGCTGTTGCTTGATAGGTTTGGCATCCGGCTTTATGTCGAGGCGGTGCATCGCTACATTGGGGTCGAGTCCTGGCATGTCTTCGTAGTTCCAGGCAAAGACATCAATGTACTCTCTGATCAGGGCAATTAACTCCTCCCTCTCATCTGAGGGAAGACTACCGCTGATAAATATGGGCTTTGGATTGGCCTCATCGCCCATATTAATTTGGACTACTTCATCCTCGGTGGGTGGCTCTCTCTGCTCGAACCTATCACCATACTGCATATTTAGGTGATGAACCCATGGGTCCTCCCACGTTGGCATCTGATCGTCGTCTTCCAACGTAGATGGATCAGCTGTAGTCATTTCGACATCAAGGTCTTGAACATCTCTCCCAAACTTGTGTCGGAATCCTCAGCTGAAGAATCTGGCAAATACCCATCCTTAGCTTTGTTAGCAATTTGATCGATAATTTGCCAACCACATTCGTCATCTGATGAGACATAGCCTAGGCCTCTCTTGTGACGGTAATAGTCATCTGGTTTCCCTTTTGGTACATACGCCGCTTTGACTGGGACACGGGAACCTCGATCGAAGTATAAGCCTTCTCCGAGTGTGAAGTCGTATCCTTGCTTTTCCATGAGCATGCGCGCCTCTGGACTATACTTAGACAAGTGCAGACCAGATTTGTCATCATCTTCATCTTCTCTTAGGAAATGATCAGGCAACGAAAGATTCTCTCCTTTACCGTAAATCACTTCTTTTTGTCCCCCTATTTTGGCAGGAATAATGTGAGTTATTCCGAAGGAATGCTGGAGGCATTTCTTCGTTACATAAGACGATCGGAGCGGCATACATAATTCGGGATTATCGTATAATCCCTTTATCGCATCATCAAGAGACAAAGAGTACTCTAAACCACGATTTATTTTAATATCAGCAAGTTGCCAGTTACAACCGCTATCTGACGACTGTTTGTCGTCGAGATTGATTACAAAGGGTACAATGTCATTTAAAACAAAACCGCCATTGTAATCGAATCCGGCCTCGGAATCAGCTTCTTCTCCGCTGTCCGTGCCCTGGATCGATGGTTCCGTATCGGATTCATTACCATAAAGGAGAGAATCTGTGAAGTAGTTCTCATACCCTTTGAATGGTTGCTTATCCGCGACCACCGTCCTAACCCTTCCATCAGTGTCGACATATTTCAGACACTGGTGTATGGTGGAGGGAACTATAACATTACTATGGATCCAAGGCCGACCCAATAGTAAGTTATAGGATGTCTCAGCATCAATCACGTAGCACGTGACCTCCATCTTTAGATCGCCCATTTGGCATTTTATCCGGATCTTATCCAAAGGTCTCGACCCGCTGGTGTTGAATCCGTAAATGACCGTGCCTGTGGCTGCCAACTTGCTGACTGGAATGCCCAGGTTATGCATTAGGCGAAGCGGCATAATACTCACAGCGGAACCCGGATCCACTTGGATTCGGTTGACTTCGCTGGAGCCAATGTACCCGACGAAGTATAGTGGCCGATCATGATTTGAATTCTTCGTCTGCATGTCCTCTTTGGTGAAGGTGATGCAGGGAAGGTTCTTAGCTGCCACGTTACACTGTTGGGCTAACAATTCTAGCTCCTCAGGTGCTGGCTTGATCCTGGTGAGGAACGCCTCTGAATCGGCCAAGGCCTCTTGTAAGGCTTCTCTAGTTTCCTTGGACAACCGCAGCAGCTCATACAGCGTTATCCGTGCTGGACTATTGGCTAGCTGAGCCATGATGTCGAAGGCGCGTGGAGTCTTTGAACTCTCCGGTTTATCTTTTCCAATCGGACGACTGAAATGAGATTGCTTCGGATTTTGAACCTCCTCGGGCCTCTTTTCTTTTTGTTTATCTACCGGCTATCGTCGAACATCTTCAGCCGGTTTAGGAACCATAATCACCCCCAGCTCTGTGAGAGTCTTGGCTGGTCCCCGTCTTGTCACCCCCTGTTCAGCTATTTGATCGCCAGGAGATGGATACTTGTAGTGATACTCATTTCCACTCCGGGTCGCAAAGACCTCTTGTTCTTCATCAGAAAGCGGAAAAGCAGGGATTCTTTCGTCATCTTCACCTGGGATAGCGGAGACTCCATAACAAGACCTCCCTTTCCCCTTTGAGCTCTTCTTGGATGATGATCCGGCCCATTGTTCATCTTCAATCAGGTCGGGGTGCACCCAGAGAATTTCACCGTTTGGGGCTGTGTGTGGCACAAGTCCCTTTTGGCGTTGTCCGTGCGGGTCGTCATTCACCGTCTTCATCCCGACTTTTGTGACACGCTTCGGCTCAAACCAAGCTGTAGGTACTGATCCGAAACTAATCGACACCGTGTTTGCTCCCACATTCTTAGCCGGTTTCGGAGTTATGACCCCTACGTCGATCAATGCCTGTATCTTGTCCTTGAGGTGGTAGCAAGACTTCATTGGGTGGTGGACTGCTCTGTGGTACGCGCAGTACTTCGGGTTCGTCACCTTGGTGGCCCCTTCATGATCTACGATCACCGGCAACTGGATTTTGTTGTTCTCCAACAGGTACTTGAAGATGTCGGGAACTTCATCATCTTTGAAGGAGTAGACTTTGGGAAACCTCGGCTCTGAAGACTTTTGCTTCTGAGACCGTTGCTGCCAATGTGGCTGCGATTGTTGTGGCGCTCGCTGCTACGGCTGTTGCTGAGGTTGCAATTGGAAAGTTTGGTTAGCATCAACGGCATTAGCATGAGCTTTACCTTTCCCTTTCTGGTAGAAGTTCTGCTTCGGAGGATTTGTTGCCGGTTGGCCTCTCTCCGCCTTCTTTCTCCTGAGGAACCGCTCAGCTTGCTCCCCTCGGACTTTCAAATCCTTCCAGGTCTTGGATGGTGCGGTGCCCATTGCTTCTAACACATCCAGCGAAAGGTTGTTGTGGCAGGTCTGGAGGATGAATTCCTCGGTGATCGGGTCCCGGCAATTCATCGCCTTGTTTCGGAACCTCTTGACGAAGGTGTCGACTAGCTCCCCGTCTTTCTGCTTTTCATCGAGCAACGATCCAATGGAGATCTCGGTGTCGTCATCGAAGAAGTTTGTGAGGAATCTAGTTTCCATGTCGTCCCAGCTGTTTATGCTTCCTGGCTTGAGGCGACGATACCAATCGAAGGAAGCTCCGCGAAGAGTGCCGACGAATGACCGCACCATCAGAGGCTCATTACCAGAGATGACTCCCAAGTGCGATTTGAAATAAATCAAATACTGAGTAGGTGAACCCATCCCATTAAACGGCGTAAAGTTAATTAGACTAAACTTTGCCGGATATGGGATTGATTCCCACTCTCTTGGGTACGGACAAGGAATACCCGTCTTTTTTGTCTCTTGAGCGGAAATCAACGTATTGATTTTGCTCTCGAGATTTTTGATCTTTAGGCTTTCACCTGTGTCTTCACTGGCGTTTCATTACCACCCCCTGGATTGATGGGAGGGTTATTGGTATTATGAGTTTCATTTGTGTCCTCATCTTCCAGGTTGTTCTGGGTCTGACGACTTGGTTCGCCTTGTTGGTTCCTCAATGCTTGAAGCTGTTGGTCATGCATCTCTCTCATGTTCTGCATAGCCATTTGCATTTCGAACCTAAAGGTCTCCTGTTGTTTGGCCATGGCATCTTCAAGCATCTTGGCCACTTGCTCCGCGCTTATCATAAACGCCTCGCGGGGTTGTCCTTCACTGGACACTGTATTATCAGACGCAACTGCTGAGCCAGCATCTGATTCTTCATCTCCCGAAGGTACTCTTGTTCGGACCCTACCATACGTTGCACGAATGGTAGCCCCGGACTGAAGACGAGTTACCCATCGGGGAATTTCCGGAATCGCCTCGGGGTCATCTTGAGCCGATGTTCCTGTGCTGGTTATATTGGCGGTGACCCTTGAATGTTCGCCGTCTTCGACCATCTTCCTTCTTCGCTGGAAACGCCTATGCCTTGGTTTTGACGTTCCAGTGCCGAGTCTTTCGAACACCGAGACTCTCTCGGGGACTGCCTTGGCACAGTTGCACTCCGACAGTACCGCCCGAATGAGCTTCGAGCAAGGACACTGCGTCTCAAATCTTCGAGGGCTCCTCTTCCTGGATTTACTCGTACCCCCAGCATGATAGTACAGCTCGTCCGTTTGAAGGTTGGAGCAACCTATCGTGTGTTGGCACGATCTCTCAGGTATAACGTTGTCGTCATCAGCTGACAACGTTTCCTTCTGAGGATGAATTGTCTTCTTCGGACCATCCAGAGTCACACGCCTTGAAACACGCCTTTGTAGGCGTGAACCTTCAGCGGGCTCTTGTACTTTGATGCGTAAAGTTGTGCGCTTGGGTGCCACAATCTTCTCCAAGTGTTGAGGGTTGCGGCGACCCCCAGCGTGTTGCATCGTTTGGGGCTTCTTCATTGGCCCCAAGTGTTCCTGGACTGGAGCTTTGCCGCGTTCCTTAGGAAGTGGACCGAGGCGCTCCAAAACTGACTTTCTTTCCTGGGATGGCCTTGCGGGATCTCCCAGAGCAGTTGCAGAAATCACCGGCTGTTTGGATTGATTCGCCGGGAGTTGAATCTTCGGAGGCTACGGGTTTTGCTCTTTGGCCTGAACCGATGCTTCAGACTTTGGCTTCCAGACCTTACGAGTTGATGGTGGCTTCTTGACCACCTCCTTCTGTAGCTTCCGACGGGCTTCTTCAGCTTTGGCCCGTGCTTGCGCTGATAAAGCGCGGCGTTTGCGGATGCGCTCCTCCAGAGTCGAGCGATTCCGTTTGACACGGACCCACTCCATAGTTGATGGCTTGGAGGAACCACCCTGCACTTGTAGTTGAGGCTGTTTGCCTCGTTTGCTCTTCAAATCCGCATGGTAGCGGACCCCGTCAACGGACTCCATGGCCTTGGCGAATTGCTTCGCGAGGCGTTGACGCTGCCTCTGGCGGGCTCTCTTAGAGAGAGTCACCACGCCTTCAACGGCAGATTTGACCTTCTTAGAGGCCGGTAGGACTTCACCTAACGCAACTTCGGCGTCGATCGGGGTGAGGTCGTCGTTGGTGGCTTCAACTTCATCGCACCAACGAACTTTTCTCCTAGAGGAGAACTTTTGGGACTTCTTGGACTTGGGGGAGGAGGTAGATCCGGACGAGGACACGTACTCCTCGTACTTCTGCTGGTCGAACTCATACTCAACCTCCTCCACCACCGGGATCAAGATCCGCGGCTGCGACGCTCCAGCTTCGGCAGCGAAGCTGTTGGCTCCCACTGTGGTCGCCAGATTGTTCGCGGGAAAAGTTGGATCTTTCTTCATTATCGATTCCATTGCACTCAGTTAACAACTTTATGCGTTTCAAAGAGATCCGGTCTTTTTATACGATCCGGCTTACAATGAAAATCAAAATAAAACAAAGAAATCAAAATTACAACTTCTCTCTTTTATCGAACAAATCACAAGATCATGTTATCCGGTCTCTTGCTTTGTGGGTTGTTTGCCTGCGCCGGGGTTGTTTACCGTTGACCACCGTGAGATCTGGATCCAAGCAGATCTACGACGTATTACGGGTATTATCCCACCAAGGAGATAATAGCCGGGAGGGATCGTTTCACCAAGGAAACGACCGCTCGAATCTCGGGATCTAAGAACCTAGCTTAGATCCGGAGTATAACGACGTAGATCTGAGGATTAGATTCCTTCGAACTCCTGCCTTGTTTGGTGCGGGTGCTCACCAAGAATCGAATCCAAGTGTCCAAGCTTCAAGCCTTCAAAACTCCGAGGTGAGATCACAATCCGGCAGAGTTTCGGCTCTTTAGAAGTTCAACCAAAAAGTCCTTTCAAATGAACAACCACCCCGCCTATTTATAGGCTCTCTGAACTGTGCATTTGTGCACAAGAGAGAGGGGGGGAACCGGCCACCTAGGGGTGGCTCGGCTCATGCCGAGCCACCCTAAGGTGGCTCGGCTGCCGAGCCACCCCAGGGTGGCTCGGCCAAAGGTGGCTCGGCTTGGGCCGAGCCACCTTAGGGTGGCTCGGTCAAGGCCGAGTCCCCCGGGTGTTCTCCGTTTTCCGTTGTTCGGTTGTTTTGTTCGTTCGTGCCCGTGATTCGGGTTTGCGGTTAACTTGGTCTGGAATCAATTTGTTGACTTGATTCCCGATTTGGCAGTAAATCCGTCTTGGTGTTTAAGTTCGAATCCTCTCTTGGTTGGATGACTCGTTGACTCCCCGAATCATTGACTTGATTCCGCATGCGAACGTATTCCGTTGTTTGCGTGTCTCATCGCCTCGAACGTCCGTTGATTTGTCGAATCATCGTGCCGAGCTATGTTAAGGGACCTATAGGAAATTTTATACGCCTACAGCGTACATTGCGGTCGACCGTACAGCAGGAAAACACCTGCTATGCCTGCTATCACATACTGATCAAATCATTTGATTTCTCTAACATAGAAATTCTTGCTAGGCTCCCAAACACTATTTATCACATTTATTGAACATATATATGATTATTCATCACATAAGAAATATTTATCACTAGTAATTCAATATATTCATTATAAAATTTACGGGGTTCTACATTAACATAAGTTGTTTTTAATGCCTCGCTCCAATTCAAAGACATTCAAATTTTGCCCTGAACATGGAATTAGATGAACCATCGACAAAAAAACACGCACTTACAACTGAGTATTCAATAAAACTGAATCTATAATGAAAGAAGTCATGTTCAATGGTACACCTCTATCAAACAAGTAGTCAAATGGAGATAGATACATCTCAAACAAGATAACTAAAGTTATGTTCAACATTACACCTCTAACTATAACCTAAAATATTTTGATCCATGCTATGAGTCAAATGCAAGATCTCAAAAACTTTAGAGGGGTCTTACAGTTGGTCAAAATATTCGAGCTCTCTCCTAGACCAATATTCAATATATATAATACGAATCCGATAGTTGAGCCCAACATATACTCGAGAAGTGAGCCTATGGGCTAACACTCAATCAGATCAGATTGGCCCAAAATACGAGTTGTGGCAAAGCTTGTCAAAGTCATAACAAAGCTCGTTCTCAAGACCAAGTCAAAGTGTGAAGCTTTAAGCAAAGTTCGCACAGAATGAGCTTCGTCCCAATAACCCATGTGGGCCACGTCATCAACATTTATACAAAGTTCGCTTAAATAAACTTCTCCCATGATCGCTATAGGCAAACCTCATACAGAGCCGTTTTAGGTTTTAGTTTTAAGGAAACGGTTTACCCTGCTACCCATATTTAATGACCACTAATTCTCTCTTTTAGATTATAAGAGGCGAGGAGGTTTCTTATTTTTGGCATTAATCATCAAGCAGATAGACCAGAGATTGGATTCGACCTTTGGAAAACTTGGGATTTTAAAATCCTCTAAATTAGAAAAGGACACATTGTCTTGCTCAAACCATCAACGAAACACAAGGACGACACTCCATGGGCACACAAAAAAGTACCTAGTTCTCTATAAATTTTTCTTGTTTGTTGTACTCTTTGAATTTGTAATGCTCTTTTATTTATGAACTTAAAAGACTTGAAAAAAATTAGTAGACCACTAAAAATTTTTACAAAAAATAACCAAAATTTTTAATAATTATAAAAAAATACCCACAAAATTTTAAGTTGCAAGCTATATCCTAATATTTGAAAACTTTACCACTAACACGTGAAATGTGAAAATTAAAAGCACCCAACTAAAATTTTAAAATTTTTAAAAACACTATTAACTTTTCAAAAATTACAAAACACATACTCAAAAGTTTAAAATCATAAAAAAGGTTACATTTCTAAACTTGACAAAGAAAACAATAGTTGTTTGGTACTTTTTTATTAAGATATATAAATTTTACTTTCAATTTAAAATTTACTATCCTTTTTTAGTATTTAAAAGTAGTCTAAATCGATGCTCATAAAAATAGCAATAACAATAGATTAATAATATCTAATTAAGGAATAAAAATCTAAAAATATATATTATAGATTAAAAGTTAATGTCACTATATAAATTAAAGGAACTACATATAATTTTACTGATAACATTAATTAATAGAAGACTAAATTATATAAACCGATAAAAGACTATAATATAATATCTTAGAATTAATTAATTATGATATATAAATATTGATCTCTTATGTCAATAATATTTATAAGGTAAAAAATATAATGAGTGATGTATGAAGAAACTATCAGAAAGTTCAAAAATATCCTTCGAAAGAATCAAACTTTTTTTATTTCAAATAAAGAAGTGAAGGAAATAAACCTAAAATTTAAAAACGTTCATGAATCACTTGAATTGACATTGACAAAAGACATGTTAGCAAAGAAGCACCTACCGAGTTTCCTTAAAATATATGTTGAACAACTTTATCCCAGTCAAAAAAGCATTCTCCCTTGAAGATCCGAAAACAATTAGTAAATATTTATAAATTTTCATACTTTATTCTCAAAAAACTAAAGGAATCATAAACTTAATATAATATTACATAAAAATAATCTTTCAATAGAAAATAAAATGAAGCCATTAATCAACTATGTTGAGAGATGTAACAAGCATGATTAGAGGAGGGAAATCATTATACTAGACGAAGGTACATATATGATACTTATTTATAATAGCGTAAGTAAAAAAATTTAAAATAGAACTTTTACATTTTCATATAGTTGCATGACTTCACAATGTAACTTTATTTGGGATATGATTACCAACTAAGGATGAACTCTTAAAGACACAATCCAAAATAAGCATGTAATAACACTATTGGATTTCAAGACATTCAAATGTATTACTAAAATTATTATTAAAGACCACTAAACATAAAATTCACCTTATATTTATCTCATATTTGTAGGGGAAATATGCATCATAAATTGCATTAATAATATATTCTGATCCAAAGATACAACTTCCAAAAAAAAGAAGAGAATGAGAAGTAAACCAAGCAAACATCCATATAACATAATAAGAAAAAATATTATATTTTAAAGTTAATATATAGTGTTCATTCAGAATAGACTGCTAAGACAAAAAGCATCTCCATCAAGCATTTTCATAAATGCAACACAAATTCAAATTTTGGATTTATATAATTATCATAACATGCGAAAGAGGTATGATCTTATATGACCTACACTAAAATTCACACAAATAAACCTAAAAGTAGTTTACCAATATACAGATATGTTATTACACCTATAATGCAATAATAACTATCATTTATAATAGAACTTAGCTATGGTTGTATGCTTGCAAATGCTACAACAAAAAGGTGGACAGAGATGTTAATAAGAGTATCCAAATATAAAATATCATAGAATCACTAATGACATAGTACCAGGATTTAGTATTATCCCTTCTTCATGAAATAAATGTATCAAAATCAAGTATTAATGTTATAATCTAAGGCAAATTGACAATAAAAATATAGTTATTTAGTTCAAATTCTCATGTAAAATGACATGGTAGAGCAAAAGTAACATTATTTGATGCAGTAGAAACTCTTATTAGATGCACAACAGAAAAATTTATTGTAAAGAATATAGAGGTAACTCCTAACATTATTTAAGCAATAAATTAGAAATAATATTTTTCATATATATAAATTAACATTTATTATAATTAAAACAAAAAATAACCAAAATCCATATTTCTAAAAGTTTGTGTTGAACATCGACAATGCATTCAACTTCTTGTGAAAGTAAGACTAGAAGACAAAAGATGAACGAGCCTAGGGAAAGATAACAGCACAAAAAATATAGCTCTAATTTAATCTAAAAATCAATGTAGATAACGAAGACACTACACTAGAATTTCCTAAAAAATAAAGGTGAAGAAGGATTGATCTCGACTTGATACAAAAATATAACAAAAGAAACATAAAGATCTGTTTTTAGAATATTTATAGATTAGTTCAATTTTCTAGGGTCAAATTAAGAATCTTAGAAGAGATTTTTATGAAATTCTTTAGTACTTTTATATACCTATGTGGATGCTTTTATCATATAAAAGTGTATTAGAGTTAATATTAGTATTTAGTTTATGTGTTTTATGAAGTCTATCAATAATTAGGAACAAATTTCATATTCTCTTTAATTTCATTCTAGTCCATATTTAATCAATCATCTTGACTTATAGGTTTTAATTATTTGTCTTTCTTTTACAACGTAATTTTTTCAAATATCTTCACTTTCACAATACTATACTTTCACAAGTTAAGCTTGGTTTCATGTTGGTCCAAATAACATGAAAATTCAAATTGACATTGAATTGCATTTATTTCATATCAGTTCAATTATCAACATAAAAATTTAAATTCAGTGTAGCACATTCAAATGAATGTCAAAGAAAATAAATAATTACTATGCTGAGTTTAGAGACATTAATGGGAAAAAATTATCAAAGTGGAACCAAGAGACAAATTTTGGTAAGAAAATAAATCCAAAATACTTAATTATGATATTTAATCATGTATATCGCACATGCATAGAACCTAGTATTGAATAATAATACGAACGAGAATAACTATTATTTACAACCAATTCATCGTAACCCCTAGTCAATAATTAATCTACTAGTCCAATTCATTTAAGAGAAATAATTGATGCTAAAATCAGTTATGAAATTATAAGTTACCATTTCCTATAAATCTTTGCCAATTTTCTTAAATTTAATCCATAAATCAAAAAGTTGAAAAAGTTTCTCTCCGGAAAAGAAGAAAAAGAAGAAGAATAGAGAATAAAGCATAGAGAAAGGAAATGAAAAAGAAAGAGATTGAGCTTCAAAAAGCTCTATAAAGAAATTAGCATTTGGTCATTAGGAAAAACATGATACAACTTGATCATTTGTATATATATGCTTCTGTGATTTGATCTTGCAGCGCATTAGATCCGGATTGTCATGATTCACTATCACTGTTGTCGAACTCGTCATCTGTTCAATGCCAAGTTACCACTACCTACTCTATATCCTTTTAGATTCATTCTGATATCATCTCTCTTTTAATTAAAAGCTCATTGAGAAACTCTATACAATAATAAATATATTTGTTATTGCTTATATATGAAAAAGATTGTCATAGATGCCGCATATTCTTATCAATGCCAAGGATAACGTAGGAAACATTTTGATAGACATGTATAGTGTTGTCCTTTTAGAGGGGTGATTGTTGTGCGCGGCGCGGAAGCCAAACAAACAACCAACTATGATGCTTTGAGAAACCAAACCAACGAACGCCGAGAGAAAGACCAAACAAAACACAAACACCAAAGTTTTACGTGGTTCGGCGAGATGCCTACGTCCACGGGGCAAGAAGGGGTGGGTGGGTTTTCACTAATAGAGAAGGAGAGTACAAATTGAGATTACAAATCGCTCAGATGAACCAACTAATCTCACCAACAAATCTCTCAATCTCTCAACCAATAACCCTAACAAATAGCTCAGAAAGATCTCTCTATTCTGTGCTCCAAAATCCCCCAAAACGCTCCTACAAAACCCTCAAATCGTATTGGTATTTATACCAAAACAAAAAACCCAAACAGACTGCAAATTGGAGTCCAGATTTTCCAAAAAACCCGTCATAAGTCGACTTATCAGTCTGTATAAGTCGACTTGGCAGAGCGAAAAACAGCAACTGGAGAAGAGATCGTAAGTCGACTTATAGAACCTGATAAGTCGACTTAGCATAAGTCGACTTGCCTCTGTGCATGAGTCGACTTATGACACCAAATCAGCTTTTTCAAGTTCTTCTCCACAATTCTCCACCTCGGCGAAGTTTTCCCAAAACTGAGCCGACACCAACCAAACAACTGCCTCACGTGCTGAGACCCAAATGGGAGTGCAAACACTCACCCCAAATGTCGATGTCGCTCACCAAATCGGTTGCATCAAAAAGACTGCCTACGTATCCTCTTGCCCAAGGAATCAAGCCTTCACGTAGTTCACCTAACGGCCTCCAAAGGCCCTCAAACAAATAGAAAAGTCTGCAACTCTTCTCTAATATCACCAAACGATCTGCAACTGATAGTACTCCCAATGACCCCAAATTGAGACAAATCAAATACCTCCATATGAGGTGAACCAATGGCCATATCCAAATCATGTCCACCAGCTGCAACCAAATCCAAAACCAATCCATCATCTGCATCTGAAATCAAATGATCCCCAACCTGTGTCACCTCAGCTGGAATCCCAAATGACGCAGTATGATCTGGAGTATGTGGATTAATCTCCACCCAACGTGGAGTAGAATCACTCTCCACCTGCTGCGATATCCAAACGACCTGATCAATACTCTCCACCTGCCGAGAGTCAAAAGTGACATACCTGCTCAGAAAAAAATCAGAAGCTCCCAAACGATAATCAACTGAGCCTTCGAACTCCAAACGTGCAATCGGATCAAATCTCACATCCTCAATGTGACCAAATGCTGGGTATCCAAATATCCGACGCAACCCAAAATCTGAAGCAGCTCCACCAGATCCAATAACTCCTAAAGCAGCAGTCGGCGACCTATGCATAAGATGACCCAAATATGTCAAAGACCGCACACCAATACCAATGATCGACATCAAACGCCGATCCTCCTCCAGAAAGGAACGACCCATCAAAACTGTCATCTCATCTCGTCGCCCCAAAGTCTCCACACCAATGAAGTGTCTCCTATTGCCGTGAGCTCGGCACCAACACAAGAAAGGACCCCTACCAAATCCAGAACAACGAGTTACCTTTCTGCCAATACACTTCTTCCAATTGTTGTTGACTTCTAGGACTTTACACCAACGGGAACTGGTCGCGACCCAATAATGCCTAGAACAATCACCAACTGTGGAAACCAAGATACGATTACCTCCCAATGATGCCTCCTTAGAAGGCCCCCAAATGCCTGACTGAACACCTCCTAAAAGACCCCTCGCTCGATGGATAGAAGTGCCAAACTCCACCACGGTCTCGCTCATCCCAATATGCTCACAGGACTTCAATCTGCAGGTCATAGCACTCCTCAACAACCAATGCACGGCATTACCAATCATATACCCCAGCACCAAACAATGCCACAGTCTAGCCAAATCTGATGAAGTCATCATCTCCCTATCAATCACCGTGCTTCCAAGCAAATAATACAAATTTCTTCTTCTGACGCCCTTCATCATAAGCGTGGACCCAAATGTAACCTTCAAGCGTGCATCCGCCAAGGTCACCCTATAGCCTGCTGCCTCCAAAGCTCCAAGTGAAATGATGTTCTTCTTCAACTGAGGAACGAACCTCACTCCAACCAACTCCCGAATCACCCCGTCACTCATCCTGATCCGAACGGTATCGATACCACCAATAGAGCATTTGTGATCATTCCCCATGAGCACAAAATCCCCTCTTTCTAACTCCTGAAAGCTGGAGAACCAATCCCTCCTAGGGCAAATGTGGTATGTAGCACCAGAATCCAATATCCACTCTGTAGAGTTAGCAATACAAACTGACGGCAGTGCAGATAACGAGTAGCCCGAAGAATCCGAATCAGAATCGTTGCCACTAGCCTTGACAATATTCGCCTCTGAAGCTTGAATAGCTTTTCCCTTATTCTTCCCGGCTCGATCAACTAACTTTAGGCATTCGGCTTTCCAATGTCCATCCTCTTTGCAAAATGCACACTGATTCTTACGAACTCCAAGATGTGCCCCTCTAGACTGCGACCTTCCACTACGGTTTGGACCCTTTGCTCTTGCGACCAACGCCCCCGCTACCGGCTCAAACGAAGTCTCCTTATCCTTCTTTCGAAGCTGATAATTCACAAGTGCAGCGGTGACCTCACTATACGAAAGAGATGCCTTCCCATTAATAAGAGTAAGAACGAATGTCTCATATTTCTCGTCGGGCAAGGAACTCAACAACAACAACGCCTTGTCCTCATCTTCAATCACCACATCTACATTCGCCAAATCCACAAGAAGCTTCGTGTAGTGGTTCATGTGATCACCAATGGAGGTTCCTTTCTTCAACTGGAAGCGGTAAAGCCTCCTCTTCAAATGCAAGCGATTCTCCACACTCTTGGTCAAATACTTGCTCTCAAGGATCTCCCAAATCTTCTTTGCAGAAGTCTCATTGATCATATCATACTTTAGATCTTGAGTGAGACAAGACATAATCACACCACACGCCGTTCGATTCATCTTTTTCCAAACCTTCTCATCAATGTTGTCCGGTTTCCCGTCCAACTCCAATGTATCTTCCAAATTTTGCGCGTTGAGCGCATCCATGACTTCGCATCGCCAAAGTCCAAAATTGTTTGTGCCATTGAACTTTTCCACGTCAATCTTCATCGAGTGGATATTCAAGCTTTGGACGGTCTTCACGCTAGAAGTACTGCCCACAACTCCTTCTTTCTCGGCCATAATCCTCAAAGCACCACCAAACCAATGCGGAAACAAACGAGAAATAGATCCAAACTGAAAAGACGAGATTTTTACCAAAAAGATCCCACCTTTATCACCAAACGAAGCCCTAGATGAACTTCCAAAGCGATCTACTCCTCCAAATAGCCCAAGCGTGGCCCGAGCTCTGATACCACTTGTAGAAAAAATGGTATGCTCTGATACCACTTGTTGTGCGTGGCGTGGAAGCCAAACAAACAACCAACTATGAAGTTCGGGAACTTTTTTTTTTAAAAACGGACCCAGTTTCAGCCCTAAGGTTAAAACTATGTTGGTTTTTGAAATTAAATCTGAAACGGATCTTTTTTTAGGAATTTTTTTGGCAAACAAGTCGATTTTAAAATTTTGTCCTTACTCTCTTAGTGCGTTTGAGTGGGAGCAACAATAAGTTTTGTGGATTTATAAAGTTTTCTTGTGTGTAAATGAGAATATTAAATATCATAGGTTTTTAATCTAGATTTCTATTTTTTTTAATCTATATATAGAATTCTGAGGTTCTGATGTAATGTATGTATTGAATTACTGGGGGAAAAAACAATTGAGCCTAAGAACCTTTATAGTTCTTCATTAGTGCAAATTTAATGCTCTGCCTTTTATTTTATTCTGAACCTAGTACTTATAAGTTAAGCTTCGTTTATATAGCTCTTTGTACATAGTGAGAAAGTTACTTCTTCTCCTTTCTTTCTTTTTCTTATGCAAATTTCCTTTTGTATTTGCGACTTTCTTTTTTAGTGAACAACATTGTTGAGCACTGCGGAAGCTAAACAACCAAACCAACATGTTACAAGAAATCAAATCAAACGAACGTCAAGACAAGGCCAAACGAACCAAATCAATGCTACAAACACAAACAACCAATTCTAACGTGATTCGGCAAGTTGCCTACGTCCACGGGGCAAGAAGGGGATAGAGTTTTTCACTAATAGAGAAGAAGAGTACAAACTAAGATTACAATTCACTCAAACTCACCAATTAATCTCACCAAAAAATCTCTAATTCTCTCGAAACAAACCCTAACCAATAGCTCAGAAAATACATCTTTTCTGTGCTCCAAATATCCCCAATTTTTTTCTTAATTCTTTCTTCAAATTGTTCCATATATATAGAAATCCTAAAATCATAAATATACTAGGAATTCTAAAATAAAAAATAAAACAGATTAAAAATCCTAATAACCTGTTACCAAAACAGATTAGGAATCTCAATAACCTGTTACCAAAACAAATTAAGAAACATATTAGGAACCTGCTATCCAACAATTCTCCACATTGGTGAAGTTTTTCTAAAACTGAGCTGACACCAATACCAACCAAACGTCTCACTTATTGTGTCTAGTACGAAGTGGAACAAACCAACGATAATGGACTCAATCCACAACAAGTCAAGAACCCAAACGAGAATGCGAACAAACTCCAAATATCGATATCAACTCACCAAACCGGCTGCATCATAAATGACTGCCTACGTATCCTCTTGCCTAAGGAATCAAGCATTCACGTAGTTTACCCAAACGGCCTCAAAAGGCCCTCAATCAAATAGAAAAGTTTGTAACTCTTCACTAATATCACCAACGAATCTGCAACTGATAGCACTCCCAATGGTCCAAGCCTAAAACAAATCAAACACCTCCACCTGAGGTGAACCAATGGTCATATCTAAAATATGTTTACCAGCTATACTCGAATCCAAAACCAACTCATCATTTGCATCCAAATCTAAATGATCTCCAAACTGTGTCACCTCAGCTAGAATCCCAAACGATGTAGTATGATCTGGAGTATGTGGAGTAATCTCCACCCAATGTGAAGTAGCATCATCCTCCACCCGCTGTGATATCCTAATAATCTGATTAACACTCTCTGCCTACGAAGAGTCAAATGTGACATACCTGCTCAGAACAAAATCAGAAGCTCCTAACTGATAATCAAACGAACCTCTGAATTCCAAACGTGTAATCGGATCAAATTTTACATCCTCGATGTGACCAAATATTGGGCAACTAAATATCCGACGCAACCCAAAATCTAAAGTAGTTCCACCAGACCTAAATCTCTACACGAAGCAGTCGGCAACCTATGACCAAGATGACCTAAATATGTCGAAGCTTCAAAACCAAAACTAATGCTCGACAACCAACACCGATCCCCCTTCAGTAAGGAACGACCCATCAAAACTGTCATCTTATCTTGTCGCCTCAATGTCTCCACATCAATGAAGTGTCCCAAACTGCTATGAGCTCGACACAAATACAAGAAAGAACCCCTACCAAAGCTAGAATGATGGGTTACCTTTCTGCCAATACACTTTTTCCAATTATTGTTAACTTCTAGGACTTCACAGCAACGGGACCTGGTTGCAACCCACCAATGCCTAGAATAATCCCTAACTGCGGAAACCAGATATCGATTACCTCCCAATGATGCCTCCTTAGAAGTCCCCCAAATGTCTGACTAAACACCACCTAAAAAACCCCTCGATCGATGGATAGAAGTACCAAACTCCACCTCAGTCTTCTTGCTCATACCAATGTGCTCAAAGGACTTCAATCTGCAGGTCAAAGTACTCCTCAACAAACCATGCACGACATAACCAATTAAATTACCCAGCCTCAACAAATATCATAGTCTAGTCAAATCCAAAGAAGTCGTTAGCTCTCTATCAAGCACCGTGCTCCCAATCAAATAATACAAATTATTCCTCCCGACGCCCTTCATCACAATCATGGACCCCAATGTGACCTTCAAACGTGAATCGACCAAGGTCACCCTATAGTCTGCTGCCTCTAAAACTCCAAGTGAAATGATGTTCTTCTTCAACTGAGGAACGAACCTCACTCCAACCAACTCTTGAATAACTCGGTCACTCATTCTAAGCCAAACGGTACTAATACCTGTATGTAGGAAAAATTGCAAAGAAGAGAATAAAAGAAATGTGATTTTGATTCCTTTAAATCTCGATTACAACTTGATTACAAAAGAGAAGAAAACGAGTTTGGTTTTCTCCTTTGTTTAAAACTGGGTTCTTCTTGGTAGCGATGGAGTGCCTCCTTCAATTGATTGCTTCGAACTTGCTCTCCGTTGACGATCCGACCGTCTCTATCTCGTGGGAACGATGAACTTTCGTGGAAAGTTTGATAAATAACTCTGGATGAGTTTAAGAACTCTGGACGAGTTTGAACTCTGTGAATAGAGTTGTTAGAACCGAAAATTCAGTTAATGATCAAGCTGTTTTTCTGTTGTAGAAGAATCCTCCCAGATTTGATCTTCTGAGTTTGATTCAAAAATCCTATCTCCAAGGATTTCGTTGCTGCTGAATCTCTAACCTGTGCGGTTTAGATCTCTCAAATCCAACCCACTCACCCTTCAGTTTTCAAAGAGCCAGCCCTTAACTCTGTCAAGTTTGTTGAGTTTTTATAGGGGGATAAGGGATTGTAACTGACCCATATATCCGCTCCTACGTGGGCGAAAATCCCTCAGAACGTGGGATAAACGGTTCTGGAACCGTTCGACTCATGTTTGAACGAGTCACACGCTCATTCTGGCGTTCAAAACCCAACCGCGCGTCTTAGGATTGAGACGCGAGGTTGGGTGTTAGCTGAACACCATTGAACGCGAGGGTCGCTCACGTTTGGTTTGTGACTTGGGTCGCTCATGTTTGGTTTGTGACTTGGCGACGCGAGGGTCGTCGTTGGTTGAACACCATTGAACGCGAGGTTCGGTCACGTTTGGCTTGTGCCTTGGCGACACGAGGGTCGTTGTTGGTTGAACACCATTGAACGCGAGGTTCGCTCACGTTTGGTTTGTGACTTGGCGACGCGAGGGTCATCTGCACTTCAAGAATTGTAACGCGGGGATGACATCCGTGTTTTAGAAAGAGCTATTTGACTTGTAGCTTCTTCTGTGGTGCGTTGCAAGGACTTTTGTTCAGTAATCCTAGCTTTAGCTATTGTGGAGTGTGAAAGTCGTCAGATTGTAACTTTCACTGTAGATTGTGAAGACTGCTGAATAGAGTTTTCATCAGTTGTCGGAAGTGTCGTTGAATTGTAACTCTTCTCGATCTATGTGAA
This sequence comes from Asparagus kiusianus, assembly GCA_022839385.1. NCBI lineage: Eukaryota > Viridiplantae > Streptophyta > Magnoliopsida > Asparagales > Asparagaceae > Asparagus > Asparagus kiusianus. The sequence continues at coordinate 901,751 of BQKN01065953.1, read as the reverse complement.
AAGTCCTCTATTTGTCGCTTTCGACTGTTGACCCGAAAGCTATTTGATTGTAGCTTTCGTTGTTAGAGCTAGACGGGAATCAACATCCATACTGTCTTGAAGACGAATATTTGCCCACAACTCTCTACCAAACAACTCACCAACTAAGTCCAACCTTTTATTTCTGAAATCATCCCACTGCTCATCAGCATCTCTAATAGTTGCTAATATACTATTAGTCATGCTGTTGTCGCAGCCATCAAGATCAATCATCTCAGAAATGAGGTCGTGTTTGCGGTGATTGTGGAGTTGCGGATGCAGTGATTTGAAAGTCGTTTGAGTGTGACTTCCATTATCGGGGCTTGTTTTAATTAGCTTATCTATTGTGATTTTTAGACAGCCTACAGAACCCCCTCTAAAGTTTTCGAAAGTTCACGGTTGATTGGGACGAATTTTCGGAATACTTTGGATCCCAAAATTTGGTGGATTGATTGCTTTTTCTGTCTGATCGGGTCAGATGATTTTGCCGTTGTTGACTGTAACCTTATCTGTACTCCTCCAATAGACTCCCCAGTGGAGTCGTTTATTTCTTCCTGGCTTTTGGTCGCCTTGGTAGCCAAGAAATTGCTATCATAGTGGTCTCAATACAGAGATTTTTTTTCTGTACTTGAGGATTGGAACGCGTGGGTGAACTTAGCGCTGAGAAATTTGAACGCGTAGGTGAATACCGCATTTGGGGAGCTGAACCAACTCGAACGCGAGGGTCGAGTTTAGGCGGGTTGATAGCCTCGAATCCTGTTTGTTACGATTTGACAGCTCATAGCTGTCTATAAATAGACCACTAGGGGTCAAATCAAGAGTCATTCGACTCTTCTTGAAACTTTAACAAAAAAATTTCATTCTCTTCTCCGGCGAAACGCTGTTCATCTCCTCCGACGAGATCTCATGGCGCCCAAGAAGCCCGTCGCTCCCAAGTCCGATGCCGCTGCGGCTCGGGGATCTGTAGCGTCAGCGCCGACCGGCGGCGCCGCTGCTCAGGCGAATGTGACGCCCCAGCTTCCTTTGATTGGTGGTGAGTATGCCCTCTGTGGACATTAAACTTGCTTCGGCAAGTTTTGATCTTGAGATCAACGAGGAAACTCGTTTCAATAACGCGGGGCTCGACTCCATCGTTTTATCTTCTTGACGAGGGGCTTAACCTCCGCGTCTTTGATTTTTTTGACGCGAGGGTCGACCCACGCGTCTGAACTTTCTGACGCGGGGTTCGACCTTCGCGTCTGAACTTCTTGACGCGGGGTTCGACCTTCGCGTCTGAACTTTCTGACGCGGGGTTCGACCTTCGCGTCTGAATTTTGTGACGCGGGGTTCGACCTTTGCGTCTGAACTTTATGACGCGGGGTTCGACCTTCGCGTCTGAACTTTCTGACGCGGGGTTCGACCTTCGCGTCCGAACTTTGCTTCTGAGTTGTCTAACTCTTTTCTTCTTTTTGCAGTGCGCCATACCAGTGAGCCTCTTCTTTTTCGCCACCACTTTGGCCATGAAGGTGGTGCGGACATGAACATAACTTTTAGCTCGCGTTTAGAATTACCAGTCTTCCGATTTAGGGAGAAGAATCGCATGGAACTGATCACCCAAGCTTCTCATGATACTATTAGGACTTTGGTTTCGGATGCTCGACTTGAAAGTCCAAGCCGTAAGCCAATAGTCAAGCCTGGATACCTCTTCGGGGACTTTGTTGACTTTGAAGCAAGCATTGCATATGATGGGGACTATAAGTGGTTACGGAGAGTTGAGGACCGCAACCTTTTCTTGCCCAATATGGAGAGGATGTTCCCCATATCTTATTTCCACTGTGCTTCTGTCCCGAGGCGTATGGATTGGCCCCTGGTTAAGGATCAAGATGGGGTTGCTCTCGGAACTCTAACTTTCCATGGGGTCCGCATAGCTGGTTATAATCGGCAAGTGACAACTTTGCGGCCGAGTTTATTCGCTAAGGAGTATCCCCTTGGCGAAGTGCCTAGTCCGGCAAAGACCTTTGTTAAGCGGTTCCTGGAAAAGAAGGGAGAGTTCCCTGCGCAAGGATTTAGAACTCCTGGCTGGGTTCATTCTCCAGCGGCGGGATGGTGGGCCCAGATGACCAAGTTTGTTCTGAAGGAATTGGAAGCTCCCCTCGTTCAAGCTGGGTTGCTGGTTCCTGTGCGGGCTACTGAATTTGGGATTGTCCAGAGCCACTTTCACTTCTTCGCTATACTGGAGAAGTATAATCCTGATAGTTGCACATTCTTCACCCCTGTGGGGGAGCTAGGCTTCGCTCTTCACGAGATGCACGAAGTCTCGGGTCTTGTTCTCGGGGATCTGCCGTATGAAGAATTTGTTCCGGGATCGGCGGAACTCCAGATTTTAAAGAAGACTAGTCCGGAAATTTATGCCACTTTCTGGGAGTTAATGTGCCACTTCCACATATGTGCCCAAGTCTATGGGTTGCGTGGAGGGGGCCTTATGCATACCACGTGGGCAAACTACCTTTTTCAGAATTTAAACCGGAAATATATAGCTGTATCCCGTATTGCAGTTGTCTCACTTAAGGATATTGAGGCTCGAATTAAATTTCCTGATGCTACTTACAAGACAGAGCACGCAGAGGGTGATTTTGAAGCTGGTGTCGAATTTGGAAGTTTCCACTACCAAGCCACAGTCCATATTTCTGATACCGCTCTACTTGCAGGCTTCTTCATGATTTGGTTGAAACGATGTGTAGTATCGTCAAGACCAATAGAGGCAATATTAGCTGAGGTTGTGTACCCGGCTGATTTGCTAGCACACGGGAGACCTGTGAGCCTCCTTACTGCTATGGTTGGCTATATTCAGAACGGACTGAGGGTGTTGACTTCAGAACTTCTCAGTGCTTCGGGAGTCAAAGCTGCTAAGAAGAAAACTGGGAAGGCTCCTCAACCACGTGTGCCAGTGCCGTATACATATCTAATGGCATGGTTCGTGTTGCACTGCCCTTCATTGATGATGGGAGTATATGAGGGCGATGATGCTTATACTCCCTTCGTGCAGAGATTGGAGTCGGCTACGTGGACTAGTTCTTATATAGTCAGGGCTCGACAGCTCCTATCCCGGGAAGATAATTACCAGGTTTTCTGCTGCTCTCCTAATTTTGACCGAGCTGACGTGGAAAACGCCCGCTTCATGGACTTGCTGGCTGAGGGCTCACCTTCTTTGGCAGAGGGTACCTTCAGCTGGCTTCTTATGATCAGGTTAGGCTACTTGGTCTATCGCTTGCGGGAGAAGTGCATAATCGAGCCTTACATGCCTTCTCGGTTCACCAGACAGTTTGGATATGACCAACTCTATGTTGGCAATCCTAATCCGGCGTTAGCTCAGATTGGGAATTTGTATGAAGGAGCTCGTGCATGGTACTTATTCTCCGCCGGGGGAACCCATGCGCAATTCACTTTACCCAATTCACCACCCGGCTGCTCTACTGTCGTGGATTTTCGCCATTGGTTTGATGAAGCTTCCCAGATCCCAGAATATGACATTTATACTTCATGTATAAACGAGATCCGGGAATTGTATCGTTCGCGGAGCGGTTCTGCGAGTACTCGTCTACCAGGGATGGAAGAGTACCTATCTTGTGAACAGGAAGCGATCGGAGCCGTTGAATCTCCTAAGGATTTGTCCGACGTAGAACTTTCTGAAGAAGAGGCTCCTATGAGGATTGAAGAGGGAAAGCCAATTGTTGATTCTCCCAAAGAGAAGACAGCTGGGGAGATTCCTGCAGAAGAGCCTGTTCCTACGCCTTGTTTTTTAAGATCGGGTAAGAAGGCTCTTTCTGCTGCTGAGCAAGGCGAATATGACAGGAGAGTACGTAAGCGAATGCCTGTCATAGCCAAGAATTCCAAAAGAGCCAAGTTAATGGGGGATGCGATGAAGTCTGAGCTTGCTGAGCGTTTGACTGACGGAGAGGACGAAATACCCCCGTCGATCCCTTCCGCTCTTGAAGACGACAGAGCTGGAGAGGATTCTGAACCCGCTCTTCTTTCGCGAGATGAAAGCACATGCAAGGGCCCTTCTTCCGAAGCTGCTCCATCACCTGTTCAGGATGAACATACGTGTCTCATCTATCCAACCCTTCCTCCTCCACGCTCGAGAGCTCTGAAGAAGTCGATTGAGGAACTAGAACGCTGGATGGAGACAATTGTTAATATCGTTAGGGTTGATGCAGTTTCTTACGAAGACTGTGAGCCCATCTTGACCCAATGCCTGGATGATATCCAGAATAAAGGAGATGCATTATGGACTGAGCATTGTCGGGGGGGCATTGCTCTTTTGAAAGCTGAATTAACAGCTTTTGGGGAGCTACAGCGTACCAATCCAGACTCTGAAGTGGAGCCGGCTCTTTCCTTGGCGATAATCTCCAGAGCACATCACCCAGGGACCCTTCTCTAGGATTTATCTGACAAAAAGGGCCGCATATCAACTTTAAGGAAGCAGCACTCTGCAGTATATGCTAAGATCAAAAGTGTTGCTTCTGATATCCGTGGTATCGACAGGACTATCGATAAATTAGAAGTCGAGTTGGACCAGAAGAGAGCCCAATTGGCCCACTATGAAGATGTCAGAAAAAAGCTTGAGCGTCAAAGTGACCAAATTTACACAGACTTTTGCCGTACTCTCCATGCGGCTGAGCGGTTTCGCAAAGACATTGTTACTGCCCTTCCTATCGAAGCAGAACTCAGAAAGGAAATTGAAGAACAGGTCCGGGCGGCTCATCAGAAGAAGCTTTCTGCCTTCAAGTCTAGGCTAAAAGCCTTCAAGTTAATGAAGCCTGATGCTTAGATCTCGTCCTGTTCTGGACTGAAGCATTTTGTATCGTTTTCATTTTGTTTGTCATCCTTTTGTGTTTAGATTAACAGCATTGAATGAAAACGATATCACTTTTGTCTTTTATTATCACTTTTTGCTGGAGTCTGATTCAAGACAATAGAAAATAATGCAAATGCTATCAAAATTCCCTTTATTATTTATTTAGAATAATTCCATCAAATTACAATCGTCAGAGGTGTAGTGTTAACATGACGAAATACAAGATAGAATTACATTATGAATAGGCAACCCCCAGCCTGATTTGGTTGGGGTTTAGAGGGCTACATGATTTACGGAAAGTATCTCTTAAGGAACTTCCCATTAATTGGCATCATGAGCCTGTCTCCTTGTTGATTGATAAGGCGGTATGCTCCGTTCGAATAAACTGAGTCTATTACGAAGGGCCCTTCCCATTTAGGATTGAACTTCCCTTTGGTTTTGTGTGTCATCACCATGGGTCGTCTGTTAGCCAAGACCAAATCGCCTTTCTTGAAAGTCCGTTCCTTAACCTTTTTATTGTAGGCTTTGGAAATCCGAGCTTGATACATTTCGATCTGCTGCTTAGCTTGAAGTCGTTTGTCGTCTAGGGCTTCGAGTTCCTGCAGACGCCGTTGATGCTTTTCTTCTTCTGTTAGTCCCGTTGTGATAGTGACTCTCAGAGAAGGAATCTGGATCTCCAGCGGTAATACGGCTTCACAGCCATATAGCAGCGAGAACGGTGTAGCTCTCGTAGGGGTCCTCACCGTTGTGCGGTAAGCCCACAAACATTCGCCGAGTCTTTCATCCCAATCGCGTCGGCTTTTGGAAATGAATTTCTTGAGAAGTTTCACAATGGTTTTGTTGAAGGCTTCTGCAAGACCATTCGCCGGCGGATAATATGCCGTAGATGCGACACTTTGGATTCTGAATTTGTCACAAAATCTCTGAAACCCAAAACTGACGAATTGTGTCCCGTTGTCGTGAACTATCCACCTCGGGACTCCAAAACGGTAAACAACATGGTGTTTGATGAATTTGATTACGTTGGAAGTTTTAACTTCTTTCAACGGGATTGCCTCCGCCCACTTGGAGAAATAATCGGTCACAGCCAGGATGAACCGATGTCCTTTAGAAGTTGGGGGAGAAATTGGACCTACAATATCCATGCCCCATTCTTCAAATGGCCATGATGCAGATGTGGGGTGTAAGTTTCCAGGCGCTTGGTGGATGAAATCCCCATGAATTTGACATGCGTGACAACGTTTAGCGTAGTCAACCGCGTCTGAGAACATTTTTGGCCAGTAGTAGCCAATTCGACAGAGGCGATCCCCTAATTTAGCTCCGGACTGATGAGCTCCGCACATTCCGTCGTGAGCTTCCTTGAGGGCCTCTTTTGCTTCCTTTTGAGAAAGACATCGGAGCAAAATGCCGTCATGGAATTTACGATACAGAGTCTGAGTGATTGCATCGTAATAGAATCGGAGGGCCTTTCGTTTAATGGCGGCCGCTTCCTTAGGATCGTCAGGCAAGATTCCGTATAGGACATAGTCAATATATGGGAATCGCCAATCTCTCGACTCGAATTCTATGGAGGTCGTACAGACTTCCTCCGTCATTGTCTTGTCTGAGCTTTCCTCCTTAGGAATCTTGGAGGAGTATAGTTCACGTCCTGAGACTGGGATTGTCGTTTCGGTTCCTGGTAGTAATCCCAGCGAAGTTGCCAATGAAGCCAAAGCATCTGCGTAAGCGTTCTGGGCTCGTGGAATGTATTCGATAAAGAATCCCTCGAACTGCTTAGCTTGCTTCAGCACTGCGAAGTAGTATGGGATTAAGTCCTCATGACGTACTTCGTATTCCCCTCGGACTTGATTTACAATGAGCTAAGAATCACCATAGGCCTCAAGGTGCCGAATATTGAGTTCTTCGGCAAGTCGCATCCCTAGTAGCAACGCGTTATACTCAGCTACATTATTGGTACACGGTTCGATTAAGGAAAATCCTCTTGGGATTACGTGACCGTTAGGCGATACGAGCACCACTCCTACTCGCGCAGTAATCGCTCCGTGAGGGTTTGCTCTAGACGCGCCATCGAAGAATAGTTTCCACACTTGTGTAGATTCTTGAGCAACACAAGCTTCGGCGACTTCGTCGGGCAATTCTTCATACAACTTAGATGTCCCTGGCACCGGGTGATCGGCCAAGAAATCTGCCAATGCTTGACCCTTGACTGCCTTTTGGGGCATAAATTGCATGTCGTATTGTGACAAAAGGATGGCCCATTTTGCAAGCCGGCAATTCAGAGACGATGGTTTCGTCATCAGGACTCTCAAAGGATTCACCTTAGAGATGACATGAATTGTCTGTCCAACTAGGTAATGTCGCATCTTTTGAACCGCGAATACCAAAGCGAGACATTCTTTCTCGACCGGGTTGTACCGATGTTCGGCTCCCATCATGGTCCTACTTAAATAGTAGATGGCTTGCTCTTGGCCTTGGTCGTCGTTCTGGGCCAGTAGCGCTCCCAGCGAATGATCCATAGCCCTCACATATAATAGGAATGGTTTTCCTGATATAGGGGCCACGAGAACCGGTGGCTGGGTGAGATACTTCTTGATCTCTTCAAATGCTTTTTGACATTCCCCATCCCACACAAAGGATACTCCTTTCTTCATGAGCTTCGAGAAAGGTTGGCAGCGCCCCGAAAGGTTAGATATGAACCTCCGGATGTAGGCTAGTCTACCTTGCAAACCTCAGAGTTCTTTGAGGTTCTTCGGCGGTGGCATGTCTTGGATGGCGCGCACCTTCTCTGGATCCAGAGAAATTCCCTTGGATGTGACAATAAATCCCAGGAATTTTCCACTTGATACTCCGAGAAATGATTTTGTCGGGTTCATCTTCAGCAGATGTGTCCGCATGATATCGAACATTGTCTTCAAATCTGTAAGATGGTCACCCTTACATTGGCTTTTCACCGCTATGTCGTCAACGTAGCATTCTATCTTCTTACGCAGATGTTCGTGGAAGATAGTGTTCATTGCACGTTGATAAGTTGCGCCTGCATTTTTCAGGCCGAAGGGCATCACTGTGTAGCAATACACCCCCAGCGGTGTTCTGAATGCAGTATGCTTCTCGTCGTCTGGGTGCATCTTGATTTGATTATACCCAGAGAATCCGTCCATGAAAGACATTCTTTCGTATCCGTAGGTGTTGTCGATCATAACATCCGTAATAGGAAGCGGAAACTCGTCTTTTGGACAAGCTGCGTTAAGGTCACGGAAATCAATGCATATACGGACCTTACCGTTTTTCTTGGGAACTGGAACAATGTTAGCTACCCAGTCTGGGTGTTGTTCTTCCCTGACAAAGCCTGAGTCTATGAGCTTCTTTACCTCAGACTCAATTGCTTCCATGATCTCTGGACGAAACCGGCGTTGTTGTTGTTTAACGGGTTTGGCATCCGGATCAATGTTGAGACGATGTGTGGCCACTTTTGGGTCAAGACCAGGCATGTCTTCATAATTCCAAGCGAAGACATCTATATATTCTCGGATGAGAGATATAAGATCTTCTTTCTCGGATGATGATAAATCTTCGGCTATGAAAATGGGTTTAGGGTCTTGTTCGTCTCCCATGTTAACCTGGACCACTTTATCTTCAGTGGGTGGTTCACGTTGTTCGAATCGCATATCCCACAAGATGTTAAGACGTTTGATCCAGGGATCATTGGTTGACTCCATTAACCCTTCATCACCACCCGCATCTTTATCTGGGTGACTAATCGAAACCATATTCACGGTCAGATTTCTAAAGAGGGGTCCGACACTGACATCGGACTCATATGCAGACGTTCCGGATGAACGGTCCTAACGCAGATAATTACTTATTTCATTTTCTGAGACAGCGAGAGGTGTGATGAATCCTAAACCCCTTCTGGTCTTTTGGTAGTAGTCCGAAGGTTTTCCTTCAGGAGTGAGAGACATCCGGATCGGCGTTCGTCTTCCTTTCCCGAAGTTTAAGCCCTGTTTTTCATTAAAATTATACCCCATTCGTTTCATTAATCAAAGGGAGTTAGGTTCGTGATAATGGAATTGAGGAACTCCATCGTCTTCCTCCGAACTTCCTCGCTTGAGTTGTATCGGTTTGACTTTTCCAAAACAGATCGGCTTCTGCCCTTTCCTTTTGGATGGGACTTTGAAGAAAGCCTTCTGTACGTCCTCCATTTCTTCATCTGAAGCGAAAGATGACTGGATTGGCAAGGTGAGCGACACCTCGGTGCACAGCACGTGCCATGGGTTGGTACCTGCACTAGAATTGTTCTCTATTTGTTTATTGTTAAGAGAGACATCAGACAAGTACGCTAAAATAAAATCTTCATTAATGCACCACTCGCCCCCACTCGGTACATCATTATTACTCTCACCCTGACCCATTACATCAAAGTTTAATTCCCAAGGACAATCTTCCTCAGGATCTGGCTCGATGTCAGCTTCATTACCGTTATCTACATCTTCTTTCTCTTGAGATTCCAAATAGAAGACGGAGTCGGTGTGGAAGTTTTCTACTCCTCGGAAGGGGTATTTTTCTGCGATTAGGGTTCGAACTTCGCCCTCGTCATTGGCGTACTTCATAACCTGGTGCAGGGTGGATGGGACAATGCGGTTTGCATGTATCCATGGTCGTCCTAGCAAAAGATTGTAAGACGTGTCCGCATCTATGATGTAGCATGCTACCTTAGACTTGAGATCTCCGATCTGGCACCTGAGCTTGATCTTTCCCAGGGGTCGAGTACTGTTTGCATTGAACCCGAAGATAGTAGTCTGGGTAGTGTGCAGTCGGTGCATAGGAATCCCTAATACCTGCATGACCCTGTAGGGCATGATGCTGAGCGCTGAGCCCGGGTTAACTTAAACACGACTGATTTTCGAAGATCCAATATACCCTGTGTAGTACAGTGGTCGGTCATGTTCGTGTTTGACCTGCATGTCTTCTTGTGTGAACGATATACATGGTAGACTTCTCGCCGCTTGCAGACATTGCAGACAAGTTTGATCATCAGAAGCCTCGGGAATCGGAGTGACTTGTGTAATAAAGCTCTCCGTATTCTTTAAAGCTTCGATCAGAGCTTCCTTGGTAGTTTTAGATAACTTCAAGAGCTCATATAAAGTGATTCTGGCCGGTATGTTGGTCAACTGCGCCATAACATTGAACTGGAAGGGAGTGTTTGATTCTCCAGGTTCTTGGTGGAGATTCCTGTGGAATCGGAGCTCCTTCTGTTTTCCTTCGTCCACTGGCTTTTTAGGAACAGAACCCCCAGCGTCTTGGGGCTGTTCCTCGGCCTCTGGAGCATTCTGGCCGTAATCCCTCAGGTAAGCTTTTCCTGACCGGGTGCCAGGGTTGTCTCTTGGATATGCTGCCAGGGCAATCCTCTCCTCCTCTGAATCAGTAAGAGGTTTGAGGTGGTCATCATTTTCAGTAATGGAGGGGCTAATCATATTGGAAGACTTAGCCTTGCCTCCTTTCTTTTTGGACGAGGTGTTCGTCCATTGTTGATCTCCTAGCAGATCAGGGTGGACCCATATGATTTCCCCTTTTAGAGTAGTGAGGGGTATCAACCCCCTTTCCTTCTGCCTATGCAGGTTAGCATTCTTTAGGTGCATTTCTCCCTTGCGGATGGGTACAACACCGTTCGCGGTTACCACTGGGGGAAAGTCACCAAATTGGACCGCTATCATATTAGTGGATACGGTCTTCTGCTCTGGCTTCAAGGTGAGCACATTAGCGTTTACCAAATTCTGCAAGATGTCTTTGAACACATAGCACTTTTTGATAGGATGCCCCAGAAATCTGTGATAACGACAATAGTTGGGGTCATCCACTTTCCCTGCTTCGTCTGGCTTCCTGATTTCAGGCAACTGGAGCTTGTTGTTCTTTTGAAGCAATTGGAATAAGGTATCCACATGCTCCTCTTTGAACGAATATTGTTTGGGTGCTCTTTGCTGATTTGGCGCTTTGCCTTGCTTGTTCGGCGGTGGAACTCGCGTGTAGTCGGCTGCCAAAGTCTCCTTTCCCTTAGACCGCTGGGCATTTTGCTGATTGCGTTGCTGTTGCGGCTTGGGTTGTGGCACTTCTTTAGCTTTGACACGTGCCACTATCTCCTCTGCTTGTTCTCCTTGCGAAACTAGTTGTCTCCAGGAGCGACACTCTGCTACTCCCATCTGAGCGAGGAGTTGGGTCTGCAGGTTGTGCCTGCAAGTTTCAACCAGAGTTGATTGAGTCATACCTGAGGGGCATCGCAATGCCATGCTGCGGAATCTTTCTACATAGGTCTTGATTGACTCTCCTTTCCTTTGCTTAGTGGCAAGAAGAGTTGGGACTGAGACCTCTGTATCGTCCTCAAAGAATCTGGCCAAGAATAGCCTTTCCAGATCTACCCATTTTTGGATAGATCCAGTAGGCAGCTTCATGAACCATTCGAAAGCGACATCCTTAAGGGTACCGATGAATAACCTGGTCAGGATAGCATCATTCGCTACTACGTCTCCAGTTTGGGATTTGAAGTAGTAGATGTGTTGATTCGGCGATCCTGTGCTATCGAAAGGTTGTAAGGTAGGGGCCATAAATTTTGGTGGGTAGGGAGGTGTATCCCACTCAGCAGGGTAAGGCCGTACTACTCCCTCTTCGCGAAGCTCGCTTCTGTTGGCGATTGCGTTAAGGTGAGCCTCCAGTTCATCCACCTTGGTGGATTGAGGGTGCAGTTCTTTTTCTATCTCCCTCTCACCTTAAGAAGAAGATCCCAGATTGTGAGTCTCACGATCTGAATGTTCGTGCACTCTTTGTTTTCCCTTCGAAGTTATTCTCCGGGAAGATTTAGGTTTGTGGCCTTTTTCAGCAAGAAGCTGGGCCAACATCTCCTTTAATTGGAGAAGTGTTTCCTGTTGCGTCTGGAGTATAACACTATGTTCGTCCACTCTTTTGGCTATGTCTTCATGGTTCCCTGTTGTGTAAGCAGAAACCTCGCGTGCTCCAACAGAGTTTGAAGATTGAGATTCGGCTATTGCTGAATGTTCCTCACTTGTTGTAATGCCCTTGGCTAATTTTTGATAGTCAACCGGGCGAATAGTTCCCGTCTGAGACTGAGTATTCTGATATACTCCTTCGAACTGGTCACAAATTTCTCGGACAGTTGGCGGATGACTCTCTTGTGACTCGTTAGAATCAGTATGCGAGGCCTTCCCTCGGCCGATCATGTTGATAGTGACCTGAGGGTATTCCGCTTCAGTTGTCTTCTTTCTGTTGTGGCGTTGTCGTTTGGCAGGCCTAACAACGTTTTTCAACCTGTCGAATACTGACTGCCGAGGTGCGGATGCACAACAAGGGCATTCTGACAGGACTGCCGAGATGAGCCTCTCACATTGACATGAGTGAGCTGCTTGTGCTGTTGATTTTCCTCTCGACAATAATTCCCGTAAGTCAGGAATTTGGGAGGAAACTTTCCCCGGGCTAGGAGGTGGAGATGGAACCCCCTGCCCTTGGGTGGGTGAGATTGGTTCTTGTCGAACGTGAATTTTAAAGCCACGCTGACTTTTTTGAACCTGACGGACCCCTTGAAGATCGCGTTCTTGAGACATAACGCGAGGGTCGCGTTGAGATTTGTAAACACTAGG
>BQKN01065953.1:848679-864858 GCA_022839385.1 Asparagus kiusianus | reverse complement strand
ATTACAAGCCTTATGTCAATTTTCATGTTCACGAAAAACAGGTTTTCTGAACACTTTTCAAAAACATAGAGTTTTCACAAACAAAAATTAATTTTCCAAAAATTCCTTTTCAAACATGTTTATTTCATCATTTAGAAACTTTCCCCAAAGTTTCACTATTTTTAGAATTGATTTGATATTTTTAATGAATTTTCAAAATAGCCCAAAAACCTGTCATATGAAATATATCAGATTCCGGTCGACCGCCGCGGCCGACCGCCAATGATATTTTTCCTTAGCATGGTTTTTATGTGCTTGCGGTCGACCGTGACGGTTGTAGGCTGTCTAAAAAAAATCACAATGGATAGCTGATCCCCATCAAGCTTCAGGCAAAAGCTACAAACAGAGGACTTTTCACATAGATCAAGAAGAGTTACAAATCAACAACACTTCTGATAGTTGATAAAAACTCTATTCAGTAGCCTTCATAACCAACTGTGAGAGTTACAATCTGACGACTTTCACACCCTATAACAAGCAAATATCAATGAGCAGTAGCCTTTACGATGTTGTAATGGACGAGGTTACAAGCCAACAACCTCTCCCAAACACAGAATCCACCTATGCGTTTCCCAAACTCAAAACGCATACAAACTATGCATTCTCTAGTAGACATTCAACTCTACAACACAGAGTTAAAACACAAAACGCACAGACTGTGCGTTCTTCAGCAAACACTCAACCCTACGTCTCAAACTCAAGTCGCAGAGTTGAGATTCAGCACACAAGCGACCTGTGCGCATGCGGCCTGTGCTTTTCAAATCTCTAGTAGAGATTTAACTCTGCGTCTCAAGCCTTAGGCGCAGAGTTAAGACCCAGAACGCCAAGTTAGGCGTTTGACTTGTTCAAACACAAGCTGAACGGCCTCAGAACCGTTTATCCCACATTCTGAGGGATTCTCGCCCACGTAGGAGCGGATTTAGGGATTGGTTACACCCCTTATCCCCCTATAAATAACCGCATTACTCAACTGAGTAAAGGGGAATCGGTTTTCTGCAGCTAAACCGTACAGGGTTGAAGATTTTAAGATCAAAACAGCATAAGGTTGGGTGGAGAGGGCGAATTTTCTGAGGATCAAGGAACTGCTGAGCAGTTAGCAAATCAAATTTCAGAGAATCCCTTCACCAACGGCAGATCTACTTGGCTATTAACCAAATTTTCGGTTCTAACAACTCTGTTACAGAGTTTCAACTCGTTCTGAGTTCTAAAACTCGTTAAGAGTTCTTAATTAAACTTGCAATGCAAGTTAGTCATACTAATCGATTATTCAGTTTTTCTTTTAACAACTCTTTTTAGAGTTTTCAACTCATTCTGAGTTTCTAAAACTTGTTAAGAGTTCTAAACCGAATTCATCATACAAGTCAATCGTTCTCGTGAGGTAATACGGTCGGATCGTCAACGGAGAGCGAATTCGACGCGAGCATTCGAACGAGGCACTCCATCGCTACCAAGAAGAACCCAGTTTTAAACAAATGGGAGAATCAAATTCATTCTCCTCTCTTTTGTAATCGGAATCCGAATTGTAATCGATTTTGAGAGAATATAAATCAAATTTTCTATCATTTCTTTTACATTAAATTTTCCACAAACAAAAGATGGCGACTCCGCAGGGGAGTAGCTTCTCGGACGAAGAAGTGGTGGCGCAATCTGACGTTCACCTCACAGGAACTACCATCAAAACTCTCGTCGTAGAGTTCGACCAAGCCAAGTACGAGGAGGCTCTCTGCTCTGGATCGCTTAGCCCTAAGGAAAGTCCTCTCCTTTGGCCAAGATTCCAAACTCGTTCAGCGAGTTGAAGACTCCGCACCCACATCAAAACGGTGTGTCATAGGTCATAAGAGGCCTTTGACGGAGGAAAATCCAACCAACACCGACGACGTTGCAGCCAAGGTGTTGAAACAAGCTAAGAAAAACGCTGCTTGACGAAGGAGAAGATCCATACGCCGATCACATCTTCGAGAAAGCCAAGCTATCGCCCAACGTGAAGATTGCATTTTTGAACCTTTGCCCGAACTGTGCGCTTCTGCTCCAGAACGCACACTTCGCGGCAATGAACCCGATTATGAGCCTTGGGTAATCCAACTTAAGCGCGACCCTCAGTGGCGCGTTGTTTAATCCAGACGCACACCTCAGGGGCGCGTCTCAAAATCAAAACGTGATCTTCAAAGCCACATTCAATCATCCAAACGCACACCACAAGTGTGCATTCAATCAAAATACGATCCTCAGGGGTCTGTTTCATCAACCAAACGCACACCACAAGTGTGCGTTCAATCAAAACACGACCCTCAGGTGTCTGTTTCATCAACCAAACGCACACCACAAGTGTGCGTTCAATCAAAACACGACCCTCAAGGGTCTATTTCATCATCCAAACGCACACCACAAGTGTGCATTCAATCAAAACAAGACCCACAAGGGTCTGTTTCATCAGTTCAATACAGGCCTCGGCCTAGTGTTTATAAACCTAAACGCGACCCTCACGTTTCTTCTCAAGAACACAACGTTGTCCGTCGGGTTCAAGAGAGTCGGCATAGATTTAAGGTTCATTTCCAACCTACCCAGGGGCAGGGGGTTCCATCTCCGCCCTTACGAGATTCTTTCCAAGTCTCTGACATGCGTGAGCTACTGTCAAGAGGAAGGCCAACACAGCAAGTGGCTCATTCATGCCAATGTGAGCGGCTTATTTTCGCCGTCCTCTCCGAATGTAGTTGTTGCTCACCTACATCTAGACAATCAGTGTTCAACAGATTGACGAATGTCGTTAGGCCTCCCAAACGACAACGTCGTCATAAGAAAGCCTCTAAAATCGAATATCCCGAGGTCACTATCAACGTGATCGGCAGAGGAAAAGCCTCGCATCTCAATTCTGATGAGTCGTAAAGAAGTCATTCCCCGACTGTTCGGGAAATTTGTGATGAGTTCGAAGGAGTATACCGGCAAACTCGGACTTGGACATGAGCTATCCGCTCGGTCGACTATCAAAGGTTGGCCAAGGGGATTATTTCTGATGATGAACATTCAGCAATTGCCGAATCTCAATCTTCAAGCTCCGTTATGGCACGAGAGGCTTCCGTTTATATGACGGGAAACCCCGAAGACTTAGCTAAGAGAGTTGACGAATATCATGTCATGCTCCAGGCGTAACAGGAGACACTTCTCCAAGTGAAGGATATGTTGGCCCAGCTCCTTACCAAAAAAGGCCAAAAACCTGAATCTTCCCGGAGGACAACGTCAAAGGGAAAGCAGAAAGCACACGAACATTCGGATCGTGAGACTCATAACCTAGAATCCCCTTCTGAAAATGAGAAGGAGATAGAAAAAGAGCTGCATCATCAGTCCGCTAAAGTGGACGAACTGGAGGCTCGACTCAATGCAATCGCTAACAGAAGAGAGCTCCGTGAAGAAGGAGTGGTACGGCCTTATCCTGCTGAGTGGGACACAGCTCCCTACCGCCAAAGTTTAAAGCCCCCACCTTGCAACCGTTCGATGGCATAGGGTCGCCAAACAAGCATGTCTACTACTTTAAGTCACAGACGGGAGATGTGGTGGCAAACGACACCATCCTAACGCGCTTGTTCATCGGCACTCTTAAAGGAGTGGCGTTTGAATGGTTTATGAAACTGTCTGCTGGATCTATTCAGAAATGGGTAGATTTGGAAAGGCTTTTCTTGGCCAGGTTCTTCGAGGACGATACAGAAGTTTTGGTCCTGACTCTTCTCGCCACTAAGCAGAAGAAGGGAGAATCCATCAAGACCTATGTGGAGAGATTCCGCAGCATGGCGTTGCGATGCCCTTCAAGTATGACCCTATCAATTTTGGTTGAAACTTGTAGGCACAATTTGCAAACACAACTCCTTGCTCAGATGGGAGTAGCAGAATTTTGCTCCTGGAGGTAACTAGTATCGCAAGGAGAACAAGCCGAAGAGATTGTCACTCGAGTTAAAGCCGAAGAAGCTACACAGCCTAAACCACAACAGAAACGCAATCAGCATAATGCCCAGCGGTCTAAAGGAAAGGAGACTTTGGCAGCCGACGTTAACACGCGAGCATCACCACCTAATAAGAAGAAAAGACACCGAATCAACAAAGAACACCCAAGCAGTATTCATTTAAAGAGGAGCATGTAGATACCTTGTTCCAGTTACTGTGAAAGAATAACAAGCTACAGCGTCCTAAAATCAAGAAGCCAGATGAAGTAGGAAAGGTGGATGATCCTAATTATTGTCACTATCACAGATTCCTAGGACATCCTACCAGAAGGTGCTATGTCTTTAAAGACATCCTCCAAAATTTGGTGAATGCTAACGTGCTCACCTTGAAGCCAGAGCAAAAGACTGTATCCACTAATATGATAGCAGTCCAATTCGATGACTTCCCTCCGGTAGTGGCCGCAGATGGTGTTGTCCCCATTCATAAAGGAGAAATGCACCTGAAAAATACTAACTTATATAGTCAGAAGGACAGGGGGTTGGTACCCCTCACTACCCCAAAAAGGGGAGATCATGTGGGTACATCCCGACCTGGTAGAAGATTAGCAGAGGACGAAAACCACGTCCAAAAAAAAGGGAGGAAATGCTAAGTCATCCAACATGATTAGCCCCTCTGTTAACGAGAATGATGACCATCTCAAACCTCTTACAGACTCAGAAGAAGAAAGGATTGCCCTGGCAGCATATCCAGGAGATAACCCTGGCACTCGGTCTGGAAAGGCTTACTTAAGAGACTACAACCAGAATGCTCAAGAAGCTGAAGAACAGCCCCAAGACGCTGGGGGTTCTGTACCAAAGAAGTCGGTCGATAAGGGGAAACAAAAGGAGCTCCGATTCAACAAAAATATTCACCAGGAACTTGGGGAGTCGAGCGCTCCTTTCTAATTCAATGTTATGGCACAGCTGGCCAACATACCGGCCAAGATCACTCTATATGAGCTCCTGAGGTTGTCCAAAACCACTAAGGAAGCTCTAATTGAAGCATTAAAGAACACGGAGAGCTTCATTACACAAGTCGCTCCAATTCCTGAAGCTTCCGAAGACCAACCCTGCCTACAATGCCTATAATCGGCAAGAAGTTTACCTTGCATATCGTTCACGCAGGAAGACATGCAGGTCAAACACAAGCATGACAAACCACTGTACTATACGGGGTATATCAAATCCTCCGAAATCAGTCGTGTCCAAATAGACCCAGGCTCAACGCTCAACATCATGCCTTATAGGGTCATGCAGGTCTTAGGGATTCCTATGCATCGGCTGAACACCATCCAGACCATTATCTTTGGTTTCAATGCTAACAGCACTCAGCCCTTGGGGAAAATCAAACTTAGGTGTTAAATTGGATATCTCAAGTCCGAAGTGACTTGTTACATCATAAATGCGGACACGTCCTACAATCTGTTGCTAGGACGACCATGGATACATGCAAACCGTATTGTCCCATCTATCCTACATCAGGTTATGAAGTATGCTAATGATGAAGTAGAAGTTCGAACCCTGATTGTGAAAAAATACCCTTTCCGAGGAGTGGAAAACTTTCACACCGACTCCGTCTTCTACCTGGAATCCTAAGAGAAAGAAGATGTGGACAGCGGAAACGAAGCTGACATCGAGCCGGATCCTGAAGAAGATTGTCCGTGGGAATTAAACTTCAATGTAATGGGTCAAGATGAGAGCAATAATAATGTACCGAGTGAGGGCGAGTGGTGCATTAATGAAGATTTTATTTTGCCGTACTTGTCTGATGTGTCCTCTAAAAATAAACAAATAGAGAATGATCCTAATGCAGGTACCAACCCATGGCATGCGCTGTGTGTAGAGGCATCCCTCACATTGCCAATTGAGTCATCCTTTGCTTCAGATGGAGAAGCAGAAGTTTCACAAAAGGCTTTCTTCAAAGTCCCATCCAAAAGGAAAGGGCAGAGGCCGATCCATTTTGGTAAAGTTAAACCCGAACAACTCAAACGAGGAAGTTCAGAGGAAGATGACGGAGTCCCCTAATTCCATTACCACGAACCCAATTCTATACATTTTATGAGACGAATGGGGTATAACTTTAAAGAAAAACAGGGTTTAAACTTCGGAAAAGGAAGGCGAACCCTGATCCGAATGTCTCTAACCCCTGAAGGAAACCTCCGGATTATTATCAAAAAACTAGAAGAGGTCTGGGCTACGTCACAACCCCCTCTGTCTTAGAAAATGAAAGCAGTAATTATCTGCATCAGGACCATTTATCCGGGACATCTTCCTGGGAATCCGACGTCAGTGTCGGACCTTTCTTTAAAAATCTGACTGTGAACATGGTTTCAACTAGTCATCCAGATGAAGACGGAGGGGTGATGAAGAGTTAATCGAATCAACCGATGATCCTTGGATCAAACGTCTTAACATCTTGTGGGATATGCGTTTCGAACAACGCAAACCACCCACTTAAGATAAAGTGATCCAGGTCAACATGGGAGATGAATCTGACCCTAAGCCTTTCTTTATAGCTGAAGACTTATCATCATCTGAAAAAGAGGACCTTATATCTCTCATTCGAGAATATATAGATGTCTTTGCTTGGAATTATGAAGATATGCCTGGCCTTGACCCAAAAGTGGCCATGCATTGTCTCAACATCGATCCAGATGCCAAACCCGTTAAACAACAGCAATGCCGATTTCGTCCAGAGATCATGGAAGCAATTGAGTCTGAAGTTAAAAGCTTATAGACTCGGGTTTTGTTAGGGAGGAACAACATCCAGACTGGGTAGCCAACATTATTCCAGTTCCCAAGAAGAACGGTAAGGTCCGGATATGCATCGATTTCCTCAATCTTAATGTAGCTTGTCCGAAAGACGAATTCCCGCTTCCGATCACGGATGTTATGATTGACAACACCTGCGGATATGAAAGGATGTCTTTCATGGACGGATTCTCCGGGTATAACCAGATCAAGATGCACCCGGAAGATGAAAAACATGCTGCTTTTAGAATACCACTGGGGGTGTATTGCTATACAGTAATGCCATTCGACCTGAAAAACGCAGGTACAACTTATCAACGTGCAATGAATGCCATCTTTCACGAACACCTATGTAAGAAGATCGAGTGCTATGTTGACGACATAGCAGTGAAGAGCCAACATAAAGGTGTTCATCTTACAGACTTGAAAACAATGTTCGACATCATGCGAGCACATCAACTAAAGATCAACCCAACAAAATCTTTCCTTGGGGTATCAAGCGAGAAATTCTAAGGATTTATCGTCACATCAAAAGGAATCTCTCTTGACCCAAAAAAAGTGCGTGCTATCCAAGGCATGCCACCTCCGAAGAATCTTAAAGAGCTCAGAGGTTTACAAGACAGACTGGCCTACATTCGAAGATTCATATCAAATCTTTCAGGGCGTTCCCAACCTTTCTCTAAACTCATGAAGAAAGGAGTGTCCTTTGTTTGGGATGGAGAATGTCAAAAAGCATTCGAAGAGATTAAGAGATATCTCACTCAACCGCCAGTTCTCGTGGCCCCAATATCAGGAAAGCCATTCCTATTGTATGTGAGAGCTATGAAACACTCTCTTGGAGCTTTGTTAGCCCAGAACAACGATCAAGGGGAAGAGCAAGCCATCTACTACTTAAGCAGAACCATGATGGGAGCCGAGCATCGGTATAACCGGTCAAAAAAGAATGTCTCGCTTTGGTATTCGCAGTTCAAAAGATGCGACATTACCTAGTTGGACAAACAATTCACGTTATCTCTAAGGTGAATCCCTTGAGAGTTCTGATGACGAAGCCATCATCTCTAAATTGCCGGCTCGCAAAATGGGTCATTCTCTTGTCACAATATGACATGCAATTCATGCCCCAAAAGGCGGTCAAGGGTCAAGCATTGGCAGACTTCTTAGCCGATCATCCGGTGCCAGGGACATCTAAATTGTACGAAGAACTACCCGATGAAGTCACTGAGGCTTGCGTTACGCAAGAAGCTACGCAAGTGTGGAAATTATTCTTCGACGGTGCATCTAGAGCAAATCCTCATGGAGTAATTACCGTAGGAGTGGGGTCGTACTCGTTTCCCCAAACGACCATGTGATCCCAAGAGGGTTTTCACTGATCGAACCTTGTACCAACAATGTAGTTGAGTATAATGCTCTGCTACTAGGAATGCAGTTTGCTGAAGAACTCAATATTCGGCATCTCGAGGCTTACGGTGACTCTCAGCTCATCGTAAATCAAGTCCGAGGGGAATGTGAAGTGCGTCATGAGGATCTAATCCCGTACTACTTCGCAGTGCTAAAGCTAAAAAGCTCGAAGGTTTCTTTATTGAATACATTCCACGGGCTCAGAACGCTTATGCGGATGCTTTAACCTCGTTAGCAACTTTATTAGCATTGCCACCAGGGGCTAAAACAATGATTCCAGTCACGGGACGTGAGTTATACTGTTACAAGATTACTATAGAGGAAATCTCAGACAAGACAGCGACAGGAGAAGTCTGTACAACCTCCATGGAGCTAGAATCTAGAGATTGACGATTCCCGTACATCGACTATGTCTTGTACGGAATTTTGCCTGACGATCCTAAAGAAGCGGCCGCTATCAAACGAAAGGCCCTCCGATTCTATTATGATATAGTTTCTCAAACCCTGTATCGTAAATCACATGATGGAGTTTTGCTTCGATGCCTCTCTCGAAAGGAAGCAAAAGAGGCCCTCAGGGAAGCTCACGACAGAATGTGCAGAGCTCATCAGCCTGGAGTTAAGTTGGGATCGTCTCTGACGAATCAGTTATTATTGGCTAAAGATGTTCTCAGACGTAGTTGATTACACTAAACGTTGTCACGCGTGTCAGATTCATGGGGACTTTATCCATCAAGCGCCAAGTAACTTACACCCCACTTTCGCATCTTGGCCATTTGAAATGTGGGTTATGGATATCGTAGGACCAATCTCTCCTCCGACCTCCAAAAGACACCGGTTCATTTAGCTATAACCGATTACTTCTCCAAATAGGCAGAGGCAATCCCGTTAAAAGAAGTCAAGACTTCAAATGTAATCAAGTTCATCAAACATCATGTCATCTACCATTTTGGAGTCCCGAGGCGAATAGTTCACGACAACGGGACACAATTTGTTAGCTTTGGGTTTCAAAGATTTTGTGATAAATTTAGAATCCAAAGTGTCGCATCTACGGCATATTATCCACCAGCAAATGGTCTTGTAGAAGCCTTTAACAAGACTATCGTGAGACTTCTCAAAAAGTTTGTTTCCAAGAGCCGATGTGATTGGGATGAAAGACTTGGCGAATGTTTGTGGGCCTATCGCACAACGGTGAGGACCCCTATAAGAGCTACACCATTCTCTTTGGTATACAGCTGTGAAGCTGTACTGCCGTTAGAAATTCAAATCCCTTCCCTGAAAGTCGTAGTTATAACTGGACTAACAGAAGAAGAGAAACATCAACGATGTCTACAAGAACTTGAAGCCTTAGACGACAGACGACTTCAAGCTCAGCAACAGATGGAGTTGTATCAAGCCCGGATTTCCAAAGCCTACAACAAAAAGGTTAAAGAACGGCTTTTCAAGAAAGGCGATTTAGTTTTGGCCAACAGACGACCCATGGTAATGACCCATAAAATCAAAGGGAAGTTCAATCCTAAATAGGAATGGCCCTTCGTAATAGAATCAGTCTATTCGAATGGAGCTTATCACCTTATCAATCCAAAAGAAGACAGGCTCATGATGCCAATTAACGGTAAATTTCTTAAAAGATATTTTCCATAAATCATGTAGCCCCCTAAACCCCAGCCAAGTCTGGCTGGGGGTTGCCAATTCATAGTGTGTTTCAGAAATAAATTTTAATTTCCTTATCTTGTATGTCGTCATGTTAACACTACACCTCTGACGATTAAAATTTTCTGGATTTATTCTAAGTAATAATAAAGAGAATTTCGATTTCATGCCATGTTAACACTACACTTATGGCATTTGCATTACTTTTCATTGTCTTGAACTAGATTTCAACAAAAGAGATGATGAAAAGCAAAATGATATCATTTTCATTCAATATCGTTAATTTGAATACAAAGTAAAGACAATTGAAATGAAAGCGATACAAAATTATTCCCTAATTAAAAAGCAATTCAAATCATAAGCTTTGGGGCCCATTAGCCTAAAGGACTTGAGCTTAGATTTCAAAACCAATATTTTCTCCTCACGAGCCTTTTTGACTTCTTCTGTTATCTTGCTCTTAAGCTCCTCTTCATTTGGTGCTGCTTCTGTAATCTCTCGCCTAATCTTGTCAGCAGCAACAATTTCATCGTAATAGCCTTTAAAAAGCCCGTCATAGTAAGCAGCTAACCCTTTTATAACTTCCATATCGTAAGCTAACTGAGCATTTATCTGAGATGGCTCAACACCAGCACAGGTAAGTTCTGCTGTAGTATCCCGGATACCCATGGAAAAACTGCCCAGGTCCACTTGTACTTGGAGATGTTCCCTACGTAGGCTGGCAATACGAGATTCTATTTCGGACAGACTCTTCTGAAGAGCCTCTTGGTGTTGTGCTTTCAAAGCTTTGGCCTGAGAAAGAGCCCGATCCACTTCTGGTCCTATGTCGTCGCGTTGTAGCATTGAAAGGAATTCTAATTCATATTCCAGAATAACAATGCTCTCGCGACAATTATCGGTCCACAATACATTCCCCTGGTTCCCGATCTTGGCGAGACACTCCAGCAGATAGGGTTCAAAAACCTTGAAACTCACGTCCCCGAGACTAAAGACGTCGATAGTCATTTGCATCCATTACTCTAATTGTTCGACAAGCTTCCTCAAAGTTTCCGAGCTTGGGGGTGAAGCAGTCGGATAAATAAAGCAATTCGCATAATCAGTGAGAGTGGGTCGATGGACAGCTTCAGATGACAACTTTTTGGGCATATTTGACACTGAGCTTGGGAGGAGCAGCTTGAAGCATAGTATCCCCTCTGTTCTCAGGAGATGCAGCACGTACCGACTTTATGGCATCCCCCATCAACTTGACTTTCTTAGAATTCTTGGCTGCAATAGGCTTCCGCTTATGAATTCTCTTCTCATATTCGCCTTCCTCCTTAGCAGTAAGGGCCCTCTTCCCTGATGATCTTAAGGAGCGAGGCTCAGGAAGAGGTGCTCCCTCAAGAACTTCTTTAGTAGCCCCTTCTTCAGAAGGCTCAGCAGCAAGTAATTCCTTTGGGATCTCTTTGATTTCGACCGCCTCTCGTTCGCAAGACAGATAATCCTCAATCCCCGGTAATCGAGTCCTAGTAGAACCACTTATCGACTTATAAAGTTCTCGGATCTCATTTATACATGAGGTATAGACATCATATTCTGGGATTTGAGAAGCTTTGTCAAACCAATCACGGAAGTCCGCTATGGTAGAATAGCTAGGCGACAAACTGGGCAGAGTGAACTGTGCATGAGTCCCTCTGTTAGAAGAGAAAAACCAAGCACGAGCCCCTTCGTATAAGTTCCCGATGTGAGCTAGCCGTGGGTTAGGGTTACCAACATAAAGTTGGTCGTACCCGAATTGTCTTGCAAAACATGAAGGAACATATGGCTCAATTATACATCTCTCGCCCAGGCAGAAAACTAGGTAACCTACCCTGATAGCGAGAAGCCATTGGAAAGTCCCTGAATTTAAAAGTGAGGACCCTTCGAAGGCTACGTTGCCAAACTTCGAGCCTTCTTCTTCAGCCCCATCGAAACATGGGCGGTAATAAAAAAGATCATAATTGTCTTCCAAAGACAAGAGTTGTCTAGCCCGGACTATGTACACGGTCGTCCATGTGGCTGACTCAAGCCTCTGCACGAAAGGAACAGAGGTGTCATTATCATGTATGATCCCCGTCATCAAAGAGGGACAATGCAGCACAAACCAAGCCACTAAATAAGTATAGGCCATTGGTGCACGGGGTTGGGGAGTCTTCCAAACTTTCCTCCCATCAACATTCATCTCCTTGACATCGAGGAGTTCAGAAATCAAATCCTATAAGCCTCTCTGCAGACAACCTGTCATTGCAGAGAGAAGACTTAGAGGTATTCCATGAGCCAGGAGAACGGCTGGGTAGACCACCTCAACAAAGATCGATTCAGCCGGTTTCGACGGTACGACGCACCGCTTCAACCATAGCATAAGGAAACCAGCTAGGAGGGCCGTGTAAGAGATGGGAATTACAGCTTAATGATGAAAACTTTCAAATTCACTGTCAGCTTCAAATCCATCTTCTAAACACTTGTTCCTATAAATAGCATTGGGGGCCTTGATGCGAGCTTTAATGCTATTAGCAGAACTTACAGTAAGACAGGTCACCATCAAGTCTTTCTGACCCATGTTTTGAAATAAGTAATCTGCCCAGGCAGTATGCATAAGGTCACCCCCACGCATCCCAGCAACTTGAGCGCAGATGTGGAAATGACATATCAACTCCCAAAAAGTGTTGTATATCTCTGGATGAGCAGTCCTCAGGATGGAAAGCTCTTCAATTGTTGGAACAAATTCTTCATAGGGCATTTGCCCAAAGGAAAGTCCTGATACTGCATGAATCTCGTGGAGAGCAAATCCCAACTCCCCGATGGGCATGAAAAAGGTACAGCTATCCGGATTATACCGCTCCAGCATAGCAAAGAGAAAGGGATAATTCTGAGCGATTCCGCGCCTTGTAGCCTGTACTGGTATTGTAAGGCCAGACTGAGCGAGAGGCTCCTTGAGTTCCTTAAGAACAAAATCCACCATCTGGGTCCACCAGCCATCCTCTCCTGAGAACAACCAACCAGGAGAATGAAAAGCTTGTGTAGGAAATTCCCCTCGAGCAGCAATAAATTGGCGTATGAAGATGTTCGTCGGAAGAGGTGCCTCCTGAGCAAGGTCCTTTTTCTCAAATCTGCCAGGCCTCAGACCTTTGAGTTGCCCACCAATGTGTACCCGGGATGATCGACTAGATCCAAATGAGATGTTCTCCTTCTCCTTGACAATATCGAAGGCCAAACCTCTGCGACCACCGACACTCAGAAAGTATGAAAGCGGGTACATTCTCTTCATGCTTGGAATAAAGAATAAACGGTCATCGATTCTTTGCAGCATCCGGGAATCTTCTACATACCCAACTTGGCCATCAGCAGATATATGGTCTCTAAACAAAAATGATGGTTTGACAAATTGATCCAAACCCGCAGGGGTTTCTAGATCCAGATCAGTGATCAGAGCCCTAAGGGTGGAACACCCGGCAAACCTAATTAAATGTGCCCGCTCCAAGCTAGGGAAAGTGCATAGAGGAATCTCTCTGTGAAGACTAAAAGTTCTCCCCACTTCTGGATCGTCAGTATAACTAAAATGCTGCTCTGGCAGAAGTGGCATATTGGGAAAAAGCACTGCAAAACAAGAAACAGAAGTTAGTAAGGAACCAGAATAGACGCAGACTTTAAAAGTTGTATTTCTAATCCCGAACCCAGGCTCCTAAATCTGTGTTACTAATCTTGAACACAGACTTCAAGATCTATGTTATTTATCTTAAACGCAGACTTCAAGATCTGCGTTCTTTATCTTAAACACAAACTTCAAGATCTACGTTCTTTATCTTAAACGCAGACTTCAGGATCTGCGTTCTTTATCTTAAATGCAGACTTCAGGATCAGCGTTCTTTATCTTAAACGCAGACTTTAAAATCTGCATTGCTGACCTTAAACGCAGACTTCAAAATTTGCGTTATTCAAGATCTATGTTTTTAAAGCAAAGTCCAAACTCACGATCGGAGTTCATGATTAACACACAGTTCCAACTGTGCGTTCCAATTACAAAGAAACGAGTCATCTTCCTCGTTGATAAGAACCCATCTAGGGTTTTTAGAAAACTTGTAGAAACAAGTTGCCATGGCCTCCACTTACCACAGCAGCGAGGCCCATACGATAGCGACAGCAATGTCGAAGCGCTCGTGAGAGCAGCAACATCACCAGTGTTCTCGGTCGGCGATGTCTCCAAAGCCGCCTTGGTGATCTTCTTGGAACCCGAACTCATCCTTCTAGGCGCCATGCGTGTAGGTGATCGGAGAAGACGGAGTTCGTCGGAGAATCAATTAAAATTCAAATAAGAATTCTCGTTTTTGGAATCAAGCTAAAAGTAGAAAGAGTCAAATGACTCTTGATGTGACCACTCAGGTCTATTTATAACAGCCGTCAAGCTGTTAAATCGGTGTGGAATTCTAGGAAAGAATCCCAACCATCTCTGAAATGCGATCTTCCGCGTTAGTAGATAAAGTCGGTTAGACTTTAAACGCAGAACTCATCTCTGCGTCCAATTCCCAAACGCAAGGCTTAAACCTACGTTACAAGAGTTCTTAACTCTGCATTTTGAACCTTAAACGCAAGGGTTACCTTTGCGTTATAACTCTTCTAAAAAGAAGAATTAACACTTGTGTTTTCAAATATGACATTTATTCCTCAAGGTCATGAATCCTTTTAACAGAGTGTTGTCAAATCCCTGTATTTCCTCAGCAGAGTTTAAATCTTCGTTAGGTTAATATTACACCTCAGGCGATTATTATCCCCATAGAGTCTGAATTTAGCTGGCATCAATACCAATACGGCTATAATTCCTCTGTCAGAATCCACTTATCGATTCTCATCAATGGAACGATAAAACTCCAAAATCATTCAAATCCTGGTCAATTTACCAACTCTCCTCAGCAGAATATCAAATAATCAATTGATCGACTGCCTTTCAGTAAGGTGATAAAATTCCTCGAATCTTGTTCAAATCACAAGTAATATAATTCATCACTCCGATGATAAAACATTTAGTAATCCTCCCTAGCGAGACACTAAAAATATCTCCTCCACAGATATCACGTTAAAATTACACCTCTGATAAAATCAACTTATCGACTCTCCCTAATAGAGCGATAAGTCTTCAAAATTACCCCGATCGCAATATTCTTCCTGTCACGTTAATATTACACCTCTGACAAAATCAACTTATCGACTCTCCCCAATAGAGCGATAAGTCCTCAAATTGCCCCGATCGTAATATTCTTCCTGTCACGTTAATATTACACCTCTGACAAAAATCAACTTATTGACCCTCTTCAATAGAGCGATAAGCCCTCGAAATTGCCATGATCGCAATATTTCTTCTTGTCATGTTAATATCATACCTCTGACGAAATTAATCTATTGACTCTTTTCAAAAAGAGCAATAAATCCACGAATCTCTGTTATGTTAACAAGATACCTCTAACAGTTCCAACTTGTTTGAACCAGTTGATTCTTCTACGTAAGAATAACAAGTGTTCATATACCCATCCCCAACAGATTAAGATTTTCTGAAATTATCGCGAATGATAATAAAGAGAATTCTGAGTTGGTACTTGCGGATCTCTTTCAGTGTTTATAACAAAAAATATATATATAACACAGGAAGGATCCTATTGAACGAGTCATATCCTAAGGGATTGATGAGTACGTATCCCCGACAAGTTAAAGTTTTTTTTAGAATTATCTTAAATGATAATAAAGGAAATTCTATAAATTTGGCATTCTTCATATAATTTCATTGTTGCAAGTCAGAACACGACACATGCAATAAATAGAGAAAAGCCAAGATCACTCTTTTTATTTTACTCAGAAATATTAAGAAGTGATACAAAAACCTTGTTCTTGTCAAACAAAAAGGACAATACACAGTTAAGTCCCTGGGCTAGCAAAATTGAAAGACGCGAGCCGGGACTTAATAACAGATAGCTTCTCCTCATGAGCGGCTTGTACCAGTACCTCGGCTCTCTTCTTAAGTTTGTTCTCATCCGGTGTCGTTGCGATAGCTTCCTTTTGGATAAGTTCAAGATCCTGGATTGACAAACGATAGGTGGCGTAGGTCTTCACGCTTTCTAGTGTAGGCGTATAAAATTGCCTATAGGTCCCACAATACAGCTCGATGACGTCAATTCGACAAACGGACCATCGGGCGACGTATCCAAGCACGACCGTTATCCCGCCAACGCCGAAGCCAAGCCATATGCAACGGAGCAGGTTAACGAAGCGACGAAGCCAACAAATCGCACCCGAGCATTGGAATGCATCCACTCGCACGCGGAATCAAACCAACGTTTCGGGGAATCGCCGAGTCATCTAAACAAGA
>BQKN01065953.1:797985-848669 GCA_022839385.1 Asparagus kiusianus | reverse complement strand
TCGTGTAGATCCGACCGGATCGAGATCACGCGGTGGTCCACGGCAAACAACCCCGGCGCAGACAAAGAACCCACACAAAGCGAGTGACCGCAAAACAGGAGCTCGCGATTCGTTCGACATAAAAGGAAACAAATTGTAATCTTTCTTTTTCGTATTTTGATTTTCATTGTAACCGGCTCTTATAAAAAGACCGGATCTTTTGTAACCGATAAACTGTTATCAAGAGTGCAATGACATCAATGAAGAAAGGCACAAATTTTCCCGCGAACATCTAGTGTGAGCCTTTTCAAGATCTCTTCTTCTCGCGCAAGCTCAGCCTCGTGTCGAGCCAACTCCACCTTGAGCCGATCAATTTCTACACGAGATGTTTGTATGACAGTGTTAGAAGCAACTACGGCCTGTTGCTTTTGAAAACATTGCCCCTGTATGGATGCAATCTCGAGCTCCTTTTCAATGATGCTCTCTTGAAGAACTTCATGTCGGCGGATCGCTTCGGCCCTGAGATTATCGAAGGTTAACGTGATTTGGGCAGCAAGATCAGCACTGTGCAACTCCTCCAAAGCCCTCAGATCCTTCTCCAATTGAGATATACTCTCTGAATAGTGCTGAAACCAGCGAGCGTCATCAACATATTGAATGCCGCTTAAGAAAGGCATGAGTATTGGTTTAAAAGAGTCAAATGTAGCTCGTCCGGCACCAACCTCCTCAATAGCCACCTTCATCATATCCTCCAGAGGTCGTACAAGAATCTTAAGCATGGAGGGGATGACCACTGGACTTAAAGACTTCATAGGAGATGTTGTTGGAGAGCCCAAAATCATAGACCCTGGTACAAGAACGGTGGGTGATGACCGTGAAGAAGCCGAGGAAGCCATAGAAATAACCAGTTGTGGAGGACTGGAAGGAAGAACCATGAGTGCCCTTGTTTGGGCTGAGCTCAGCGCACTCTCCATCCCTACAGACTTAAGAGAAATCATTAGCGTGGGGGATTCTTCTTGTAAAGAGGTAGTCATTACCGGCGTTGGCTCGAGGAGAGAAACAGTTGCTGCTTGCTGTTTGGGAGATAAAGTCTTATCAGCGGCCTCGAGGGTCGGAGAACCTACACAAAAGAGTAGATAGCATAAAAGAAAAAAAAAGTCTAGAGAAACCAGCGGGCGTGATCTTTACCAAGAGGGAAGGAAGGAATATAAGCAGACGCCTTGTCAGAAGAGGGTGGTGGCGGATCAGCCCAGCCAACGGAATCATCATCACCATCACTTTCCTCCTCATCAGCATCATTGTTGTGAGAAGAAGTCCCATAATCTAACGGCTCCTCATCATCCGCAGTTGATAATCCAGGAGAACTTGCAGTGGCATCTGCTTTAGTCATAGTGCCAGTCGTTGGGCTAGGAATAGTAGCCCCCGTCTATGGTAGTAACACAGAAGCAGCAGGAGATTGACTTTCATCTACATGAGGCCTAGTCTCTTCAGCAAGAGACGCTGAAAGTGATGTCTCCGCAGTCGGAAGAGTAGCATCTGAAGCCTAACCTGGAAATAGTGAAATGATAGGATCCATGGTAGGAGAAGACTCCACATCCCTAATCAATGACTCATCCCCGCCCTCTTCTTGGTACAAAGGATGATAAGAAAAAATTCACTGGAAAAAGCGGGACCCCTAGAGCAAAGTCCTGTGTGGAGGGGATGATTAGCAACAGCAGATTCTTGTTCCTCCTCTCTCCCAGCAGACTTGAAAGCATCCGCCATTAGTTTCTGAGAAGGAGGGTCTACTAATAGTTTCCTACGAGTACGTTTCTCGTACTGAACTGTTTCTTCTTCGGTAAGAGCCCTCTTTCTAGCTTCTTTTGTTTTTGGAGTTTCAACAGCCTTAGGGCTC
Organism: Asparagus kiusianus; assembly: GCA_022839385.1. Lineage (NCBI taxonomy): Eukaryota > Viridiplantae > Streptophyta > Magnoliopsida > Asparagales > Asparagaceae > Asparagus > Asparagus kiusianus. The sequence continues at coordinate 846,796 of BQKN01065953.1, read as the reverse complement.
GCTACTGGAGCACTCTCTGGTCCCAAATCTCCTTCTTCTTCTTCAGCTTCATCTTCATAAGATAAGAACTCATTGATTCACTTCAGACGAGATATCCGGGATCCTCTTCTGGATGAGTACATCTTCCTAATTTCCCGTAGCCCCGACAAATTCAACTTGTAATCAGGTATCTTGGAAGCTGTGTGATACCAGTTACAGAAAGCTATGGAGAGGAGAGAATTAGGCGTCTTGTGAGGTAACCTAAAGGTAGCTCCAGTGCAGCCTGCGGTAGAGTAATACCAGGACCGAGCCCCTTCGTTACCAACAATTGCAAGTTGACTCCGGGGATTCCCAATGTATAATTGATCGTATCCAAATTGCCAAGCAAATCTGTACGGTTGATACGGCTCAATTATACATTTATCACCTTGCCTAAGGAGAAAATAACCTGGTCTAATGTTCAAGAGCCAGTGGAAGACACCTCCATCTAAACGGGTAAAACCATCCGGGCCAACTGTATCCTGGAACACTTGCCCATATCCACCGCCTTCAAAGTCTGGGAAACAGCAGAATAGGTGATAATTGAGGTCTCTTGACAAGATTTGACGAACCCTCACTACATATGTGCCTTCCCAAGTAGCTCCTTCCAATCTCTGTACAAAAGGGATGAATCCTTCGTCCGAGGGAGATGGGGCACTCATCAAAAGAGGACAGTGGGATACATACCATGTCATCAAATAGGTATATGGCAGGGGAACCCGAGAATTTTGTGTCACCAAACTTTTTTTTCCTTCAGAGTCTATCTCCTTCACCTGAATGAATTCGAGGCACAACTCCCTCAAACCGTGTTGCAGACAGCACGTCATAGCTGAAAGCAGATTTATGGGCCTCCCATGAGGTAAGAGAACAGCTGGGTAGACCACTTCTATCATCACAGCATCTATCGGCCTAATAGGGACTACACATCGCTTTAGCCAAAGCATGAGAAAGCCTGCCAATAAGGCCATGTTAGAAATAGGCACAGCAGCCTGGTGGTGAAAACTTTCAAATTCTGTCTGCGTAGGGAAATCCTCTTCTAATCCCTCATTGACATAATGGGTCGTAGCATCGTTGATCAAAGCTTGGATCGTCTTAGGGGTGCTCACGCTCCGACGAGACACAGCGGCAGTTTTGTGAGATAAATTTTGGAATAGATATTCAGCCCAGGATAGCTGCTTTACACCACATCCTCGTGTCCCCGTCAATTGGATGCAGATTTGAAAATGACACATTATTTCCCATAGAGTGTCATAGACGTCAGGATGCATCTCCTTCAAAATCCTAAGCTCATTTGACCCTGGGATGAATTCCTCATAGGGCAAGTCTCCAAAAGGAAGACCTAGAATGTCATACATTTCGTGGAGGGCAAATCCTAATTCCCCCACAGACGTGAAGAATGTACATGTGTCCGGGTTATATTTCTCCAGAATAGCGAAAAAATTGTAATAGTTGTAGTCAATGCCGCATCTAGTAGCCATTATAGGGCAACTGAGTCCTAATCGAGCCAATGATTCCTCTAGCTCTGTCAACACGAACCCTCTCATTCTTGCCCACCACCCCGTTCGGGAAGAATGAACCCATCCGGGAGTTCTGAATACTGAAGGAGGGAACTCCCTTTTTACAGCCAAAAATCTCCGCTTGAAAGTGTTGGCTATACTAGCTGTTTCCCCAACGGGATATCCCCTTTAGAATAGGCAGGGTTCCAAAACTGACACCTGGCGGTTATAACCTACAGTGTGTACACCTGTGTAAGTCAAAGCCCCGACAGCTACCCCATCCTGCTCCCAGACAAGGTTCCAATCCATATGTCGAGGGACGGAAGCACACTGATAATAAGCGATAGGAAACATCATATGCATATCAGGGAGGAAGAAGTGGCGATCTCCTATTTGCCTCAACCACTTATAGTGACCATCAGTCACGATCTTTTTTTGGATAACAACATGATTGCCAAACAGGAATGCCGGCTTGGTAAGCTTTTTACAGGAGTCGGTTTTGAATTTGGCATCCATCACCAAAATCCTGAGTACAGCCGGGCTTGGATTCGAGATCAGGGTAATACGATCCTTGTCTGCATCCTGAAAAATTGGAAGTTCTTGACGCAGATTGAATTGCCCCTCGCGCCCGAAATGGTGATGAAGAGTAAAAGGTTCGTGGGAGTAAGGCACTGCAAAAGAGAAAAGTACTCAATTAGTCAACGAGGAAATAAAACAAAGGGAACCTTAGTCAAAATCCTTAGAGGAGTGAAAGCTTTCGAGCGCACAGTTCAAACCTGGCATTGAATTTTATCAACGCAGAGGTCGAACTCTGCGTTAAGCATTCGAACGCACAGCTCAAACCTGGCGTTGAATTTTATTAACGCAGAGGTCGAACTCTGCGTCAAGCTTTCAAACGCATAGTTCAAATCTGGCGTTAAAATTTTATCAAACGCAAAGGTCGAACCCTGTGTCAAGCTTTCGAACGCACAGCTCAAACCTGGCGTTGAATTTTATCAACGCAGAGGTCAAACTCTGCGTCAAGCTTTCAAACGCATAGTTCAAATCTGGCATTAAAATTTTATCAAACGCAGAGGTCGAACTCTGCATCAAGCTTTCAAACGCACAATTCAAACCTGGCGTTAAAATTTATCAACGCAAAGGTCGAACTCTGCGTTAAATTTTCTAACGCACAGCCTAGACCATGCGTCAAAACTCATTAACGTAGAAGTCGGACCCCAACGTTTAAAATTCAAAACGCAAAGTTCCAACTCTGTGTTACAATATCAAAACGAGCCATCTTCCTCGTTCACGAGAACCCATCTAAGGTTTTCAAAGAACTCGCCGAAGCAAGTTTTGTGGCCATGAAGGTTGATACATACCACCGACGAGAGAAGCGTGCGTGAACGGCGCACCTGCCTGAGTTTCATTACCGCCGACGGCCGGAGTTGACCGAGAACTCGGAGCAGCGGCAGCGGCCGACCTTTGACGGGAAGCAGTCTTCTTTTTTGGGCCCATAGAGGAAGATGATCGAAGAGGATGAACAGGGTTCACCAGAGTTCAAAACGAAATCTTCGTTAAGCTATTCGAAAGAAGATAGATAAAAAGTCGAATGACTTTTGATTTGATCCCAGCGGTCTATTTATAGACAGCTATGAGCTGTCAAATCAGGGCGAGATTCTAGGCCCAGAATCCTACCAAATGCGGCCTGTGCGTCTGTGTTGGTTGAGCTTCTGAACGCAGAGTTCAACTCTGTGTTTCAATTTTCAAGTATGCGAATCCACCTGTGCGTTTTAAACGCCACTAAATGAATTTCTCGACGTTTAAAGCCAAGACAAAGCTTTAAATAAATAGAGGGAAGCAGATGTGGCCATCAAGGTGACCAAAGCCGAGAAGAAACAGACGACTCCGTTGTGGAGTCTATTGGAGGGATGCAGATAGCTTACAATCAACAACATTGAAATCATCTGGCTCGATCCGACGCACAACCCATTCTTTTAAGTGGCTTAACATTCCCACCAAGATTAATGAAGACAGAAGCTGCGCGCAACTCATTACCCCAGTCGAGCTGATCAAGAGAGAGGATAAAGTATGTTCATCTGAGGCTGCCCTCCTAACTAAACTTGGGATAAAGCCATTCTCATATAGGCTTGCGATTCTCTCTGTCTATGACAATGGATCTGTCTTAAGCCCAGAAGTACTCAACCTCACGGAGGATGACCTCGTTGACAAGTTTGCAGCTGGTGTTTCTATGGTTACTTTGCTATCTTTCGCTCTCTCTTACCCAACTCTTGTAGCTACGTTTCACATGTTCGTCAATGCCTACAAGAACATCCTTGCTGTTGCTGTTATCTCTGTTGCATCTGCCGAGAATGCTGCTGCTCTTACCTCTAAGGAAAAAGAGAAGAAGGACGAGCCTGTCGATGAGTCTGACGATGACTTGGGATTTAGTTTGTTTGACTAAGTTCATTGTTATCAAAACTCAAAAGCTATCTTGTTTGGTTCGAGGAAACAGAATTACAGCATTCCAATAACCAAGTTCATAATGTCTTCAAATCAGACGAAGTGAATAACCAACCAACTAAAACTTTGGGACACAAAGTATTCCGAAAATTCGTCCCAGTCAACCGCGAACTTTTGAAAACTTTGGAGGGGGTTCTGTAGGCTGTCTAAAAAAATCACAATGGATAGCTGATCCCCATCAAGCTTTAGCAAACAAAAGCTACAAACAGAGGACTTTTCACATAGATCAAGAAGAGTTACAAATCAACAACATTTCTGACAGCTGATGAAAACTCTATTCAGTAGCCTTCATAACCAACTATGAGAGTTACAATCTGACGACTTTCACACCCTATAACAAGCAAAGATCAATGAGCAGTAGCCTTTGTGATGTTGTAATGGATGAGGTTATAAGCCAACAACCTCTCCCAAATGCAGAGTCCACCTCTGTGTTTCCCAAACTCAAAACGCATACGAACTATGTGTTCTCCAGTAGACATTCAACTCTGCAACGCAGAGTTGAAACACAAAACGCACAGACTGTGCGTTCTTCAGCAAACACTCAACCCTACGTCTCAAACTCAAGACGCAGAGTTGAGATTCAGCACACAAGCGACCTGTGCGCATGTGGCCTGTGCGTTTCAAATCTCTAGTAGAGATTTAACTATGCGTCTCACGCCTTAGGCGTAGAGTTAAGGCCCAGAACGCCAAGTTAGGCGTTTGACTTGTTCAAACACAAGCTGAACGACCTCAGAACTGTTTATCCCATGTTCCGAGGGATTCTCGCCCACGTAGGAGTGGATTTAGGGGTTGGTTACACCCCTTATCCCCCTATAAATAACCGCATTACTCAACTGAGTAAAGGGGAATCAGTTTTCTACAGCTAAACCGCACAGGGTTGAAGATTTTGAGATCAAAACCGCATAAGGTTGGGCGGAGAGGGCGAATTTTCTGAGGATCAAGGAACTGCTGAGCAGTTAGCAAATCAAATCTCAGAGAATCCCTTCACCAACGGTAGATCTACTTGGCTATTAACCGAATTTTCGGTTCTAACAACTCTGTTACAGAGTTTTAACTCGTTCTGAGTTCTAAAACTCATTAAGAGTTCTTAATTAAACTTGCAACGCAAGTTAGTCATACTAATCGATTATTTGGTTTTTCTTTTAACAATTCTTTTTAGAGTTTTTAACTCATTCTGAGTTTCTAAAACTTGTTAAGAGTTCTAAACCGAATTCATCATACAAGTCAAACGTTCTCGTGAGGTAATATGGTCGGATCGTCAACAGAGAGCGAATTCAACGCGAGCATTCGAAGGAGGCACTCCATCGCTACCTAGAAGAACCCAGTTTTAAACAAAGGGGAGAATCAAATTCATTCTCCTCTCTTTTGTAATTGGAATCCGAATTGTAATCGATTTTGAGAGAATACAAATCAATTTTTCTGTCATTTCTTTTATATCAAATTTCCACAAACAATGGTCGACCGTGAAAACATCCAGAGACTTTCGCAGTCGACCGTCGCGGTCGACCACCAGCTTTATATTTTCATATCTGTGGTTTTTTGAGCTTCGCGGTCGACCGCACCGGTCGACCGCCAAACTATCAACTCATTTCCAACGACTAGTTTTTACAGCTGTTTTCAAATTGGTTTTTTGGTCTTTTACTTGTGTTTTTACTGATGTATTGGGGTGTTATAAATACCCCATTACTGTCCTCTTTCTACATATCCAAGAAATCCAAGTTTTGTGTTTAACAAAATATTAAGTGTATTTTCAAAGAGCTGTTTAAAGCTGATTTCATCAATCTGTTTCAAGAGAAGTTTTTCTACAACAAGAAGTGGCTTTCAAATCCTATTGGGATCATCATCTACTGCTCTTCTTGCTTGAGAAGTTTTTCTAAACTCTTATATAGCTTGTTATTTCATTTTTATTTCATTTAGTTATAGTTATTGAGTTTCATTCACTGATTATCACACACACATATTGAGCTTAATATTTTTATATCATATAGTGTGGGTTGTGGGGTGTGATTTAGTGAGTGTGAGCTTCATTGTGTTCTCACTTGTTACTTGAGAACAAATCATTGTATTTAACTTTTATTTGTGAGAATCACTTGTAATACACTTGTACACCGAGAGAAGTGTGAGGCGAGAGACGGGGTCGAATCTAATAGAGGTGGCGTCGGTTGACGAACTTAGGGAGAGGTTGCAACCGAGCACTTGAGGAGGAGGACACGGGCTAAGTTCCTACACTTAGTGTATAAAATGTGATTGCATAGTATTTGTGTAGTGTGAGAGTTTTTGGTGATCTTGTAAACCGAGTGTGTAGAAGTTCCGGCTTCCAAACCGGATTGTGATAGTGGATATCTCCTCGAGGTGAGGAGCGGGGACGTAGGTTGTGGTGACCGAACCTCATAAACATATCGTGTGTTTGTGTTTTGCTTAGTGTATATTTTTATTCGTGTTTCTTCTCATATCACTCTTGTTCATATCCATATCATATTTCTTTTGTGCATTTTCTTATTGTTCTTTTTCATATCTATCTCTTGCAAGAATAAATTAATCAACATATTTTAATTAGATTTTAATTGGGATTAGATTAGCATAAGACACTAATCACCCCCCCTCTAGGGTCTAACATAAAACCATCCCTTTGCTATATATAATCGTTTCCAGATCTTCATAGGTCAAACTCGAAACCGTCCCCCTTGGTGCATATGCGTCATGGTAGCTTAAAACTATAAGCGTTCTCGTTGCCACATAACTGTTACCATATGCAAAATATGAACCGTCTCAATAGTTAAATTGTCCCAAATGTTATAATCACGAACAGTTCATGAACTGTGCTACTTGAATCATGAACTGTCATGTTGGACCAAAGACTACGACAGCAATGGTATCGGATGAGTAACTGTTCCCGTAAGCCTATGAGGATGATTTTGTTGTCTCGTTGGACGGTTATAAACCGTCCCCATAAACCCATTATACAATACTGAAGAGATATTAGAAATTGTTTGTTAATTCTTTTGAACTTATATATGTTTTTATGTAAAATCTTATCACCGGTTGGACATGATATGGGAAAAAAGAATGTCATTCAAGATTGAGGGTTAAATGACTTGGTCGTTTGAATTGATTATCTCAATTCTTTTTGTTTTTATTCTGATACTATTAGTCCAAAACAAATTAGTTATTATTGCATGAGTAAACTTAATTGGGGTAAACTTGGTTAGATATCATGATTATACTGGATTTTATGTTGGGAATTCGAAACAATCAATCGAACCCTTGCCCTTCTGGACCTTGTGTTGAAAGTAGGAAAGTAGGAATAATACCATAAATAAAGATCTAACCTTGCAAAAATAGTAAAGTAGACGAACACGTAGATTTAACGAGGTTCGGTAACATGCCTACGTCCTCGGAAGCCACACCATACAATCTCTTTATTAATTGAAGAAGAATTACAAACTCTCAAACTAAGGTTTAATCTCTTTGAGATTCTCTCTCTCCTTGCAGTCAAAAAGCTCTCTTTTTTCGTGTTGTTATAACCCTAAAAACGTTTAAGGTATATATAGAATCCTGGGGAAAACAAAATCCAAAATAGTTTAGGAAACTGTTTAACTGTGTCGCGGTCAACCGCACAGGTCTCGCGGTCGACCGCGGCGGTCGACCGTGCCAAATGACAGAAACTCCCAGATTTCTAGAGAGTTGAGCGGTCGACCGCCGCAGTCGACCGCCGCGGTCGACCAAACCAAAAAACCCGAGAACAAAAATCCTACAAGGTTGGTGCGGTCGACCATCACTGTCGACCGCTTTCAGCTTCAGCTCCTCCCAACTCTTGTGCACGTTTTTGGTCGACCGTCACGGTCGACCGTGGATCTACATGCTTATTTTCTCGTCGTATTGATTCCATCTCTTGTCTCGACTTTGGATCTACACCTTAGACTAACAATCTCCCACTTGGAGACCAAAGTGCCAGCAGTGAGTTCACCCAAACTCTCTCCTTCTTCGTATGTATCTTCTTCCCCCGGAAAAATTCTTTCTTCAATCAACAATATCACGGCGATCATGTCGATCCTCGTAGTATGGCTCCGCCTTCGTCTTCTACTCGCGAATGCCAACTGAAGTTGCGCACAACTCTAGTTTCTCAATGGTGACTGCCTTCGTCAACATGTCCGTCAGATTTTGACTCCCCAAAATCTTAATTAAATGCAACTTTCCGTCTTCAACTAGCAAGCGTATAAAATGGTATTTAACATCGATGTGCTTTGTTTTGGCATTATATACTGGATTCTTGGAAAGATGTATAGCGCTCTGGCTATCACAATAAAGAACTCATCTCCCTTGCTTCAGATCCAACTCTTCCAAGCACCCGTTCAACAAGATCATCTCCTTGCTTGCTTCAGTCACCGCGACATACTCAGCCTCGGTTGTAGACAAAGTCATAATCTTCTGCAGACGTGAGACCCAGCTCACTGCTGTCGATGCTAAGGTATAAAAATACCCCGTGGTGCTTCGCCTCGTATCATGATCACCGACGAAGTCCACATCCACGTATCCCTACAGTACCAACTCCTTCCTCCTGAAATATAATGGCTTGTTCGTTGTCCCTCTCAAGTACCGCATTATCCACTTCACAGCCTCCCAATGCTGCTTCCCTGAATTGCTTGCAAATATGCTTACAACTCCTACTATATGGGCGATGTCTGGCCTCGTGCAAACCATCACGTACATGAGACTCCCAATGACCGAAGAATATGATACCCTGCTCATATGCTCTCTATCTGCATTAGTCTTAGACGATTGCTCCTCAGATAGCTTGAACTAACCTCCAAGGGGTGTGCTAACAACTTTAGCATTCTGCATGTTGAACCTCTGAAGTACCTTCTCAATGTATTCAGCTTGGCTCAATCTCAATGTCCCTTCAGCTTTATTCCTACTGATTTGCATCCCTAGAATCTACTTCGTTGCACCCAGATCCTTCATTGTAAGTTCCTTTGCTAGCTGCTTCTTCAAACTGTTTATCTCCTCCAAACACGGTCCTGCTACCAACATGTCATCAACATATAATAACAAAATAATAAAGCTGGACTTGAACCTTTTAAAATAACAGCAATAATCCGAATTGCATCTTCTGTAGCTATTGTTCTGCATGAAGTTATCAAACTTCTTATTCCACTGTCTCGGAGCCTATTTCAAACCATATAAGCACTTCTTGAGCTTGCACACCATCTCTTTATTTCCTTCTTCAATGAAGCCAACAGGCTGCTTCATGTAGATTTTTTTATCTAAGTCACCATGAAGAAAGGCAGTCTTCACATCTAACTGCTCAAGAAAGAGGTCTTCTCCAGTCACCAAACTCAACACCACTCCGATGGTTGTGAGTTTCATAACAGGGGAAAATATCTCCGTGTAGTCCACTCCTTCCCACTATTGAAATCCCTTTACTACTAATCTGGCCTTGAATCTCTTGCTTCTATCACTCTCTTGCTTGACCCAAGAGACCCATTTGTTATGTAAGGCCTTCTTCTGTGTAGGTAGCTGGGCTAACTCCCAGGTCTTATTAGTGAGTAGAGAATCCATCTCCTCTTGCATCGCATGCTCCCACTGCTGAGATTCACTCACTTGTATTGCCTCTTCATAGCAATCCGGCTCACCGCTATCTGTCAACAATAAATAGTCAAGAGATGAAAGATATTTGGGATTTGGTTTGGGTACCCTGGATGACATCCTAAGATCCACGCCCTGGGTAGTTTTTTCTGCACCTGGAGCCTCCTCCATTCTGTGGTCAGAACAAACATTATCTCCCCTATCTAGAAGTTCCTCTATATCTATGTGCTCAGATCCATCTGTATCTGAAATGCTGCTCCTACTGCTTTGGCTATCCTTGGCATCTTCTTTGTTCTTGTACATCACATACTCATTGAATATCACGTCCCTGCTTCTGATGATCTTCCTATTCTTCTCATCCCAAAGGCGATACCCAAACTCATCAATGCCGTATTTAATAAATGTGCACTTTTATGACTTAGCTTCTAGCTTGTCCCTAACATGGTCACTGATATGAACATAAGTCACGCAACCAAATACCCGCAAGTGTGAGAGATTTATCTTCTTACCACTCCAAACCTCCTCTGGAATCCCAAAATCTAATAAAACTGATGGCCCATGATTAATAAGGTAGGCTGCTGTATGTACTACATCCACCCAAAATATCTTAGGCAGACCTGCATGTAACTGCATACTCCTGGCACGCTCTGTCAAGGTCCTGTTCATCCTCTCTATAATGTCATTCTGCTGCGGCGTCCCTGGAGTAGTCCACTCTAACCAAATGTCATTCGTAGCACAGAACCTCTTGAACTCCTCCAGCTCGTATTCGCTACCATTGTCTGATCTCAGACACTTCACCTTCAGATCTGTCTTATTCTCCATCATGACCTTTCACTTCTTGAAGTTTCCAAACGCCTCTAACTTGCGCTTCATGAAGTAGATCCACACCTTTCTCGAGTGATCGTCGATGAAGGTGACATAATATCTCGAACCGTCAAAAGAAGATACACTAGTTGGACCCCATACATCTATATGAATCAACTCTAGCTTCTAAGTCTTAGGTGTCCTTCCATCCTTCTGAAAACTAACCCTCTTCTGCTTCCCAAAAATGCAGTCTTCACAAACCCTATCTTTCACGGCGTCGATCCCGGTTAGCTTTCCTTGTGAATGCAAAATCTTCATCCCCTTTTTTCTCATGTGCCCTAGCCTATTATGCTACAGATCTGTACTCTCTTTGCCAGCTATAATTGCAAGGGTGTCACTCGCATGTAAGGTGAGGTAGAGAGTTCCTAGTTTGTTATCTCGAGCAACTATCATCGTACCGTTGGAGATCCTCCACGAATCCCCAGTGAATGTTAAAACATAGCCTTCTGCTCCAAGCTGTCCCACCAAAACAAGATTCCTCTTCAACTTCGGCACGTGTCTCACGTTTTTCAAGGTCCACTTAGAGTTCTTCATCTGAATCTGGACTTCACCCTTTCCAAAAAAATTACAGGGCTCATTATTCCTTAGATATACTTTTCTAAAGTCCCATGCTACATAATTCTAAAATAGCTTCCTGTTAGCAGTAGCATGGAAAGAGGCTCCTGAATCGATGACCCAAGAATTAGAGTTGCTATCTATAGCAAGGATCAAGGCATTCTGCACGATATGAGTCTCCTGCTCAACCGCATCCTTCTTTGGACTTTTGTAGGCTGAAGACATATGGCCCTCCTGACCACAGTTCTAACACTTCCCTTTGATAGGCCTAACCTTCGAGTTTGACCTCTTCTTCACTGATTTTGACCGATTCTTATTCTGGTTTTCTTTCTTCTGGCTTCTGCCTCTTTGCTCGAAGTGTAGAGCTGAACCTGAACCTTCTGATTCGGACGATTTCCTTCTAATCTCCTCAGATAGAATCTTGCTAACAACCTCACTCAGCTTCAACTTCTCCTTCCCCGTCGGATTGCTAATTGCCATCATACAACCTGCCCAACTATCCGACAACTACGATAGAATCAATAGGGCTAGTACTTCGTTATCAAACGTGATGTCCACGGAGATAAGCTGATCAACAATCATGTTAAACTTGCTGAGATGCATCGTGAAGGATCGTCCTTCTGCCATCTTGAGGTTGAAAAGAGTTTTGACTAGATGCACTTTGTTTGCTATCGATGGTTGCTCGTACATCTTCGTGAGTGCTTCCATAAGCCCCACCGTCGTCTTCTCCTTCAGAATATTGTGGGCTACTAATTTGGCGAGCGACAACCGGATTTGCCCTAGAGCCTTCCTATCCAGTATCTCCTAATCACCATCTGACTCCTCCTTCTTCTTTCCCTTTTCCTTGCCCATCAACGGGCGATACAAGTCCTTCTGGTACAGATAGTCCTCCATTTACGACTTTTAGTAGGCAAAGTCTGAATCGTCAAACTTCTCAATCTTTGATTTGTTTTCCTCAGTCATGGCTTTCACACAAATTGCTGAACGAAACTCTGATACCAGTTGTTGGGGATTCTAAACAATCAATCGAACCCTTGCCCTTTCGGACCTTGTGTTAAAAGTAGGAAAGTAGGAATAATACCACAAATAAAGATCTAACCTTGCAAAATTAGCAAAGGAGACGAACACACAAATTTAACGAGGTTCGGCAACGTGCCTACGTCCTCGGGAGCCACACCACACAATCTCTTTATTAATTGAAGAAGAATTACAAGCTCTCAAACTAGCATTTAATCTCTCTGAGATTCTCTCTCTCCTTACAGTCAAAAAGCTCTCTTTTTTTGTGTTGTTACAATCCTAAAAACGTTTAAGGTATATATAGAGTCATGGGAAAAACAGAATCCAAAACAGTTTAGGAAACTGTTTGACTGTGCAGGTCTCGCGGTCGACTACGACGGTCGACTGCGCAGGTCTCGCGGTCGATCGCGGCGGTCGATTGTGCCAAACGATAGAAATTTCCAGTTTTCCAGAGAGTTGAGCGGTCGACCGTCGCGGTCGACCGAACAAAAAAACCCGAGACCAAAAATCCTACAGGGTTGGCGCGCTCGATCGCCGCGGTCAATCGCCTTCAGCTTCAGCTCCTCCCAACTCTTGTGACGTTTGCGATCGACCACCGTGGTCGACCGTGGATCTGTCTACTTGTTTTCTCATCATTTTGATTCCAGCTATTGTCTCGACTTTGGGTCTACACCTTAGACTAACATTTTAATTGTGCAATCAAGACCATAAGCAAAGGGTATCGGATGCAACTTTCCCCATTCTCCATGTGTGATAGTCTAGTTGAGACGGGAACCGTAAATATAAATGAATTAACTACAGATAGACCCCTTGATATGACCCAATTGCGGATGCAGTGCATAGACACTTTGCGTTATTTCCAGTTTAGTGACACTACGTACGGTCTATCGGCACTTAACCTAATATAAATTCCTATGAAGTTATGAAGGGCCTTCTCACATGAGTAAAGTAGAGTAATTATTGTGAAACCCACTTGAAGTTTGGTCACTTATTATGGAACTTCCTAGCCTTTTCTTTTCATTACGAAACACCTTATAGTTAAATTATAAAACTCATTTATATTCCAAGATTACCTTCTTCTTCCTTTTTAACATATTTTCTCATCCCCCAAAGATAAGACAGATATTAAAGTTAGATAGCATGTTCCTAATTTGTTTTGGTAACAGGTTATTAGGATTCCTAATGTGTTTTAGTAATAGATTATTAGGATTCGTAATCTGTTTTGTTTTTTGTTTTAGAATTCCTAGTATGTTTTTGGTTTTAGGATTTCTATATATATGGAACGTTTTAGAAGAGAAATTTAGTAGAGAGAATTAGAGGAAAAAAAAAGTCTTTTGAGCATATTGAGAGGGAGATATTGTGAGGGAGTTGAGATCTTTGGTTAGAGTTATATTTGAGTGATTGTGTGAGTTATAACTCTTTGTATTTCTCCTCCATATAGTGAAATCTCTCCATCATCTCCCCGTGGACGTAGGCAATTTGCCGAACCACGTAAATTCTCTATGTTTGTGATTGGTTTGTGCCGTTCTTGTTAGTGATTGCACTCGTGTTTGGTTTAGTTCTCTTCTCTCATCGCTCTCGGACGCGTTTGGTTGTCAAGCACGCTTCCGAACGGCGCGCAACAATTGGTATCAGAGCTCTAGGGTTTTAGATCTAGGGTTTTGCATTGGGTGGAGGAAGATTCATTTTTTAAAAGCTTGGTGTTTCCGGTAAAAGTTGCTGTTTTCATTGATGTTCTCTTTTTCGAGATCTGTTACAACTTCGATCGTTACAACAGTATAAAATGAAAACAAAGGGGTTACAACTTAAACGAAAATAAACACGAGAGCCCGGTTTGGTACGGTCTCGCTTGCGTGGGTTGTTGGCCTATGACGGGGACGTCGATATCCGTGGACCGCCGACTCTTCAAGATCCTTCCGGGAAAATCCGGCAGAGCTTCGTCTATCCGCGTGGGATATAGAAGCAGAACTTCGTCGATCCGCGTGAGATCTAGAAGCGTAAAGCGTATATCTCGGCTAAAACGAGATAATAGCTCTTCTCAGTGTCGCCTGCGAAGGGCAACACCAAGGAACAGAAGGGGGGGGGTGAATGAAGAAAAAGATGAAGACCTTTCGCTCCTCGATCCGGCAGGGCTTCGCCGCTCTCCTGCAGACTCTGACTCCTCACTCCGGCAGGGCTTCGCCGCTCTCTTGCAGAACAATCCTTGGCTAAGATAATTTAGCCTTGAATTGAGTGCAAAATCAAGAGCCCCTCACAAAGGAGGCCAAGGGGGCTATTTATAGCCAAAAGGAGAGGGGGGGGGGCTGATGTGAGACACCCCCTAGGGGGTGTCTCGGCCCTGGCCGAGACACCCCTAGGGTGTCTTGGCTCTGCCAAGACGCCTCTCGGGTGTCCCGGGCCTGCCGAGGCCCATTTGGGTGTCCCAACGCAGTCCGAGGTCCTGCCGTTGTCCTGCCGTTGTCCCGCCGTTGACTCGCTGTTGACTTTTCGTCCGAACTCGGATTTGAGTGATTTTGGATGCGTTGGAATCATGACGGCGAGCTCTGTAGGCCCCAATGGTTGGATTATCCGTGGGGTGATCGGGGCACAGCGGGCGTTGGTCCAATTGCGGGGTTTTCGGTCAACCCGTAACTTCGTGATTCTGACATTCTGTCGGCTCACGTAATCCGTCGGTTTGCTTCAGTCGCTTACCGGCGTCATTTGAGCTCTTGTGAACTGGGTAGCGTCGTTCGATCGTCGATCGTTAACACCGAGCTGTGAGTGGGGACCTATCGGCAATTTTCGATGCCTACACTTGGTTCTTGGAGTTCTAGGCTTCGGTAGAGATAGCATTATGGAGTTGCCGATTTAAGATTTCGCTTTCCTCGTGTGATTAGGAGATCTATTTGGAATCCTATCTAGGGTTCAATTAGGTAATTTCTCAATTTTTATTAAAGTTTGAATCTTTCTTTGCAATTGGAGTTTGTAAGCATGAGAGAAGAAGTTGGTGAAAGCAGCAAGACGATGGCGAGTACAGTTCGGGTTGGATTTCAGAATACTAAGATTAGTGTGGTGAAATATGATGGCAAAATTAATTTTGGTTTGTGGATGAGCGACGTACAAGACGCTCTCAATGCTCAAAACTTGGAAGAGACCATTATGGTCCATGAGAGGCCACTGAAATACGATGAGAAGATATACGACAAGATGAATAGGAACGTTTGTGGGGTGATCAGGTGTTATTTGGAACAAGAGCTTAAATACGATGTGATTGAGGTGACGTCTGCAATGAAGATATGAGAGATTCTTAATAACAAGTACCTTTATGAAGAGTGTTAAGAATCTGTTGCACTTGCTGCGAAGATTATTCAGATTCCAGATGTCTAGGGGCACCTCACTAGCGGCTTATGTGAACAACTATACAAAGTTGTTATCGGACTTGACGAACGTGGATGAGAAGATAATGGACAAGTACAAGGTGATTGTCTTGTTAGGCTCCTTACTCGATGAGGAGTATGATACAATCGTACTCACTTTGTTGAACGGGAGATCTTCCATCACCTACAGTGAAGTGACTAACGCATTGACGAACTACGATTTGAGGAGAAAGGATAAAGAGACTTCCTGTTCTAATACTTCAGGAGAGACCTTATCGATGAGAGGTAGAAATCCATATCCGAGAGGTGGTAATAGGAATATGTCAAAGTCAAGGGGCCACCACCAATTAGCGAAGAACATGTGTGCGTTCTGTAAGGAATAAGGACATTAGAAGAGAGATTGCCCAAAACTCAAGGAGAAGGAGAATAGCAAGAAGAAGGGCCCGAAGGCCAATCAAGTGAATGTCATGAGAGGTGATGGTTCTGATGATTCGTGCTTTTCTCTATTGATTACTCCAGAGGTGAACCATATGGATGCATCTGATTGGATGCTTGATTCCGGTGCTACTTATCATGTAACTCCCTGACGAGATTGGTTTGCATCATTCGAGAAACTCGATGGGGGCATGATAGTCATGGGAAATGATCAATCCTGTAGCATTTATGAGATAGGTACTATCAGGATTCAGATGCACGATGGAGTAGTTTGTTAATTGAATGAAGTGGGATTTGTTCCTCAGTTAAAGAAGAATCTTATTTCAGTTGGAGCTTTATAGGTGAAAGGATTCAATGTGACCTTTGAGAATGCTATAGCAAAGGTTACTAAGGGATCTTTGGTGGTGATAAAGGAAGTCTGTAGTAGGAATTTGTATTATCTGAAGGGAAGCATCGAGATTAGCCAGGTAGCTTCAGCTATTTTAGAGGCGGACACGAGCAAGCTTTAGCATTATAGGTTGGGACACACAGGTAAAAAGTCACTACAAGCTTTGTACAAGAAGGGACTATTGAAGGGAGCCAAAAGTGGGAAAATTAAGTTCTGTGATCATTGTGTTCTTGGCAAGAAGACGAAGGTGAAGTTTGGGACAACCATCTATAGAACAAGGGGCATCTTGGACTACATGCACACATATGTTTGGGGTCCCACCAAGACGGTGTCACTTGGTGATCGATATTGGTTCATCACGTTTGTAGATGATTATTCTAGGTGTTGTTGAGTGTACATCATGACGAAGAAGAGTGAAGTCCTAGAGATATTTGTGAAGTGGAAAAAAGATTAGAACTACAGACAAGGAGAAAGATCAAGACGTTAAGATCCGACAACGACGGAGAGTACACTTTAGACCCTTTTCAGTAGCTATATAGAGATGAGGGCATAGAGACGCACTTCATAGTTAGTCACATATCGCAGTAGAATGGGGTGACAGAAAGGTTGAATCGGTCTTTGCTGGAGAAGGTCCGATGTTTATTGTGTCAGAATGGTTTGGAGAAGATCTTTTGGGCTAAGGTGATTTCTTATGCGAGCGACCTCATTAATAGACTACCTTCATCTATGATTAAGGGGGAAGACCCCTATGGAGATGTGGTCGGAAGAGCTAGCACATGTCTCTGATCAGCTCAAGGTATTTGGATGCCCTGTATTTTATCATGTTAGAACAGATAAATTGGAACCTCGAGCTAAGAAGGCTATATTTGTGGGATTTAAGCGTGGTGTGAAGAGATACAAGATTTGGGATCCAGTTAATAAGAAGATTGTGCTGAGTAGAGACGTCACATTCGATGAGGCTTCTATCTTGATGCTTCCCAACTCTCATTAGGTGGAGAGCGACTCAACATTGGAGACATCGCATGTGGTGGAGATTAATGAATCTCTAACTAGCCAGATAGGACCGTATCCATTAGAGTGCCGACTGAGGTGACGCCAGGTGAGCACGGTGATGATTTGGAGGATACAGGTACAGTTGACCAGGATCATGGACTGATGGTTTAGGTTCAGGATTCTATTGCAGTTCGGAAACAGAGGAGAGACATACGAATGTCATCTAAGTATACAGATGCAGTTGTTGCATATGCACTTCCGGTGAAGAGTGCTGATGAGATGGTTCCTACTATATTCAAAGAGGCTGAGCAGAGCTCGGAGGCTGATCTGTGGTAGGTGGCTATGCAGGTGGAGATGGAGTCTCTTCATAGGAATGACACATGGGAGCTTGTTGAGCTTCCAAAAGGACAGAAGGTAATTGGTTGCAAGTAGGTGTATACGAAGAAGGAGGGTATTGCAGGCACTCCCATAAGGTTCAAGACTGGGTTGGTTGCGAATGGATATGCACAAGAGGAAGGTATTGATTACAAGAAGGTCTTCTCTCCGGTGGTGAAGCATTCTTCGATTTGGATTTTGCTAGCTTTGGTGGCACAATATGGTTTGGAATTAGATCAATTTGATATGAAAACAATATTTCTTCATGATGATCTTGATGAGAAAATCTATATGACTCAGCCATTAGGGTTCTGAGCTGCAGGGAAGGAGAATTTGGTTTGTAGGTTGAATAAATCGCTATACGGATTGGAGCAATCTCCGCGAAAGTGATATAGGCGATTCTATAGGTTCATGATCAGTCATTCATACATTAGGAGCTAGTTTGATCCTTGCGTGTACTATCGCAAGTTGAATGGAGATGCGTACATTTATTTATTATTTTATGTCGATGACATGTTAGTTGCTTCTACTTCTAGTTCTACGATAGATAGATTGAAGATTCAACTTTCGAGAGAGTTCGAGATGAAGGATTTGGGTGAAGCTAAGTGCATTTTTGGGATGGAGATCAGCAGAGACAGAGACAATGGCAGGATTTATTTGACACATGTGGCTTATTTGAAGAAGTTCTACAGCGGTTCAATGTGAGCATGAAAACGAAGCCAGTTAGTGTACCATTGGGAGCCCATTTGAAGCTTTTAGCTGACCTTTCACCAAAAAAAGTTGAAGATCGAGATTTGATCTTGAAGTCTCCATATGCGAGTGCAGTTGGAAGTTTGATGTACACCATGGTTTGTATGAGGTCGGATTTATCATAGGCAGTGAGCATGGTTTCTAGATACATGCACGACCCAGGTCCTGATCATTGGGCTGTCGTGAGATGGATTTTGAGGTACACTCGTGGTACTCTCAACGTTGGTTTGGTCTTTGAACGGGAAACTAGCGGTGGTCAGCTATATATTGGATACATAGATTCGGACTAAGCTAGAGATTTGGATAAACGTCGGTCGACTACGGGATATGTGTTCACTTTTACCCATGCGCCGATGTTGGAGATGCACCTTGTAGTCTACGGTGGCTTTGTCAACGACAGAGGCAAAGTATATGGTGATCACGGAGGCTGTTAAGGAGGCGATTTAACTTCAAGGACTTTTAGAGGATCTTGGTGTTTCGCAGCGATCCGTCACCATTTATTATGATAGCATGATTGTTATTTATTTAGAGAAGAATCAGGTCTTTCATGCGAGAACGAAACATATCGACATTCATTATCACTTCGTTTGAGATATTCTTGAAGATGGGGATGTGGAGCTCATGAATGTCCACACAAAAGATAATCCAGCGGATATGCTCACAAAGGTGGTCCTGAGCAACAAGTTTGATCATTGTAGAAACTTGTTGCAAATTCGTGATTGTTGAAACTGTTCGTGACCATTTGGATGAACTACGAGCGACTTGATCTCTTGGGAGAGGGGGTACGTAGGTAACCACATTGGTGCAGCCGAATTTGGATTGACGACATATTGGTGCTCTTGTTGGTGTCGACTCAATTTTGGAAACACTTCGCTGAGGTGGAGAATTGTTAGATAGCAGGTTCCTAATTTGGTTTGGTAACAGGTTATTGGGATTCCTAATCTGTTTCGGTAACAATTATTAGGATTCCTAATCTGTTTTGTTTTTTATTTTAGAATTCCTAGTATGTTTTTGGTTTTAAGATATATATATATATATATATATATATATATATATATATATATATATAGAACGTTTTAGAAGAGAAAATTAGTAGAGAGAATTAGAGAAAAAAAGTAGTCTTTTGAGCATATTGAGAGGGAGATATTGTGAGGGAGTTGAAATCTATGGTTAGGGTTATATTTGAGTGATTGTGTGAGTTGTAACCCGTTGTATTTCTCCTCCATAGAGTGAAATCTCCCCATCCTCTCCCTATGGACGTAGGCAATTTACCGAACCACGTAAATTCTCTATGTTTGTAATTGGTTTGTGCTGTTCTTTTTAGTGATTGCACTCATGTTTAGTTTAGTTTAATTTCTTCTCTCATCGATCGCGGACTCGTTTGGTTGTCGAGCACGCTTCCGCACGGCGCGCAACAATTAAAAATTGAAAGTTACATCAAATAGATGATAAAAATTAAAGGGTGCAAGGAGTCTTCTACTAATTTTCTCGTGGTCAATGGGCCAATGGCCATGGTTAGTTCAGTTTGATATTATGGGTTAGTTTGAGAAAATAGCAACGCGATTGAGTGATATTTTAGAGAAAAAGATGGAAATTAAATGAGTTTTAACAGCAATTCTTTAATAGCAAGGGATGTTGTAATGGAAAAATAACGTCGAGGAGTTTCCTTAGGTACCGTTTGACAAAGGGTTAAGTGAGGGGTTAAGGAGACTTAACCCCTTCTTAACCTGCCAAACACAACAAATCTATATAAGGGTTAAAGTGAGTTAACCCTCCATAATTTGCCAAACATAAAAAATATAGAAGGGTTAAGTTATCCCCTCTAGAGGGGTTAAAATGAGTTAACCCCTCAAAATGAGGGGTTTACTAATACTCCTATTTAGATGGAATAAGAGTTAACCCTTCTAATTATAAAGAAAATAGTCAAAATCATTGTTATTCCCAAACACTAAAACTGATCATAGGGACTAAAATAAAACTTATTTAACGGGTTAATAATTTAGTCATTCGGATTATCAAATGAGCTAAGTACATTAATCCTTCTCTTTAACCCCTCTTCATTAACCTTTTGTCAAACGGGACCTAATGGTTTATCAAACTTGATTGGGGTTCCATAGTAACTACCCCACCCAACCCCACCCAAAAAAAAAAAAAAAAAAAAAAGGAAAACCCAGAGTTAACCCGAGTATTTCCGCGGGCTTGTACCATCATACTCTGTAACCCGGTCCATTGCCTTTTTGCCCTCTACGTGCGAGTGGGGTTTTGAGGAGGAAGAAACTGGGGAAGAAGAGGGGATCACGTGGCTCCGTGATTGGGCGGGGACGGAAGCGATGAGGGCCGGACGGGCATCATCTTCGGCATCGATCCAATTATCCCCTGAGGCGCGTCTTTCTAGCTTCATCGACGCACGATTCACACGCCATGTAACTCTCTTTCCCACGCCTCATTAAATTAACACTCTAAAAAACACAAATCCTAGAAGAAAAAGACCTCTAGATTCTGGGTATCAACTCTTAAAGGGCCTAATTATACTGTATCGCGCTGCGTCACTTGTTACCCTTTGAACATTTGGTGGGTGTTTTTTCAATAGTTTGGTTCCAGGAAGGAAATCTTGGATATCTCAAGGTTATGTCTTTTGATCTCAAGAGCTTTACCATTCTGTTGGTGTTGAATTTCGTTCATTTAGCTTGCATTTTTCACCCTTCCATTTGTCTACATTCGGGTTATTGCATCTTTTTATAGTGTATATAGTAATGAAAAGAAATGATTTATAAGAGGAACTATTGGCGAGTAAGGGTAAAATCAGTTTCCAGATCTGTTGGTGAAAAGGACTGATAAATTCTTGGTGCGTGGTAATAAATTCGTAACATGGCTTTCATTGTCTTTTTTAATCAATTTCATATTCACTCCAGCTTGAAAGTTAATTTCTTAACTATCTCAATTTACACGACATTCAATATATTGAGGTGACTTTTTCAATATATTGGACCATTTCCAATGAATTTCCTTCTTCTGCTGCTAATGTGGAATGTTCAAATCCACTGACTGAATACAAAGATATTCTCCATCGACATATCCCTTAAAGCTCTATAGTTATGCTCAATTCTTCAGCCTCTTCATACTCTTTAACTTCTTTTTATCTCTATCATGATATCATCAATGGTTACTAATTCTCTTTGGACATTGCCTTTGGTCTGATGAAGAGAAGTGAGAATTTAGTTCTGCCTTCATTTAATGTTATAAAAATATTACAATTTCCTTTTATTCATCACAATAAATTTCTATATAGAAACATTCATAATCACGATGTTTGTGGTCTGATTACTTACAAAATCTCCATGAACGTGTACATGAAAGTGTGGAGAATAAATGATAACATCAGTTAGTTATTCCTAAAGTGGACTGTGTAATTAATCTCCTTCCAGTAAGATGTGCGATAAAGTTTAAAAAATACATTATGATTTAAAAATGTTCTTTAAATGTTATCATTTTGAAGTAGGACATTGTAAAAGTTTGCAGATTTGCAAAGTCACTATCTTTAAAATGAAAATGTGACATTTTACAATAGATGTTCTAAGTAAAGAAGTAATGTTAAAAATTGTAGAAATGAACTTGGAAATTATTATTGGTAATATGCTGTCTCTTATTCTCCTGCCATTTTCAAATTAATTGTTCTCTTCTATTTCTATTAAAGAGTTAGAGTGGCATAGAAAATCAGAGAAAAGTAATTAAGAGAAAATTCTTCAGAGTACGGGGTTGAGATGGAAAAACAGAGAGAAGGAAACAAGAGAAGAAATTATCAGTAATAACAGAAACTGAGAGATATGCAAGAGGGGAGAGTGAGGGAGAGTGAGAGGGATCTAGTTGTGAGGAGAAGATAGGACAAGAATGGAGTCATGAGATGAGAGTAAAATTACAACCGAAAGGAATGGGTTATTTCTTGTTTGATGCATGTTATATGGTTTGGGTTGGGGGTTGGCTACTTTCATAGTTTCTATTACATCTTTTGGGATTTTTAAGAGATAACAGAGAGTTTCGTATTGGGAGAGGGACTCATACTTCCCATGACATGTTACCACATCGGAACTATGAGGTTTTAAAGGTGCATATTGGTCTTAGAATAAATGAAATCAGGAGTAATTTTTGGAAAATTTGGCCATTTTCTGTATTTCCTTTGATACAAATTATTTGTTTTGGTGTTTTTAACAAAATTGGATAATTTGGAAATTACAACCATGTGATCTCGAATCTCTTTACGCAATTGACAGACTCATTTTATTTCCGTATGATTTGCAGGACATATATTACGATCATCCAGAATTTTCACAATACTGTTGTGATTATAGTTGCAAACCACTGCGATGTGCTTCCATTGGAGTTCCATTTTGTCCTTATAGATCTCAGCCTTTCATAGTTCAATCCTTTTTTAAAGATGGCCGTTGTGATATATGTGGCAAAGTTCCTTCGGTAAGAATTACATAACTATACAATTGATTTTATGACTTGATTCTCCAACTTGAGAATTTTAACCTTTATTTACGAAAATGATTGTGCTAATCTATATCCTTGCATGCATGATTTTACTCTAGAAGATGAGCTCTTCAATTGGTAGCAGTCGAAATTTCTAAAGTCTGTTCATTATCATTGACTTGGCCACATCTACTTTTTCCACAAGTATGCAATGAAATTGTGAAATAGTTGGATATAATAGATATTGAATTATACACTCGCAGGGGCCATGCTTGCACAGAGGATTTCTATTGATAACTTTCTTGATGAGCAAAGTGGGCTCTCAACTTTGAGTGCTTAACTGCTCCTTTTAGGGAGCAACTCTTTTATGACACAAATATCATGTTGACTAGTCTGAAAAGCTAGGATATATCCTCAGTTTAGAAACTTATCATGCAATGCCCTTAACAGGCATCAGTAATATTTTTGGGGGAGAATCAATTCTTTTCCGAGACTTCCAAAGATAATTTCTATGACCTTCAAATCTTCTCTATTTTGATAGTAGATCTCAAAACATGGAATTTCTAAATAAGATCCCTAAATCCTTTGAGTTCGAAAAAAAAGCCATTTGGTTAGATTTAACCTTAATTGCTAAAATTTCACTATCAATGTTAGAATTTTTTATTTATGGACTACGTTACATGGACTCGGGTACGAGTATCCGATACGGGTGCGGATCCGAGTGTCCGATACGAAATTTCTAAAATTTTTGGATACGGGGACACCGTCCTAAATTTCGACACGGGTACGGGGATACGACAATAAAAAATATTACAAGCATTCCTCAAAATATTACAAGTATATTGTTGAAATGGAAGATAAATATTACAAGTTTACAAAATATTACAATCCTAGCCCAAATTTTTATTTAGAAATGCTACTCATACAAATGCTACCCATATAAATATTACAAGTTTTATTTACAAATGCTATTGCTACCCATACAAATGCTACCCATACAAGATACTAAAAGTATACAATTTTTTATTTACAAAGGATACACATATAAAAGGGTTCTAAGGGCTAGGGTTCACTTTATTTTCTCCTGCTTCTTTCCGCCGCCTCCTTCAGACCCAAGGAGATCCGCTCCTCTCTCCCTCCTCTCTCCTCCTTCAGATCTCACTCCCAGTTGATTCTAGGGCTCGGCGCTCGGGTTGTCACTATTCTCCCTTGAAGCTCGTCGCCCCTCAAATCTCGACTCCGACTCCTCCCTTGAAGCTCGTCGTTGACTCCGACTCCTCCCTTGAAGCTCGCCGTCGCCTCCTCCCTCGAAGCTCGTCGTCGCCTCCTCCCTCAAAGCTCGTCGATTCACACACGTCGCCGTATCCGAGTGCCAACCACCGTATCCGACCCGTATTTCGTACCCGGATCGGTGTCGGGTCGTATCGACACCGGTACGGCGGCCAAATCACCGTGTCCGAGTAACGTAGTTTATGGACTATTGTGCCCATGTTCATACACAGGGAAGAACTTGTCAGTTTTTTTTTGTGGGGTGGGGGGAAGGTTGGGGGTTGGGGGGGGGGGGAATGTGAGTCGAAATCAAGAGTTACTCAGCTAAGAAAAACTAATTTAAAAGTTAATATGCTATGCAAAATTGACAATACAAAAGTGCTAATAGTAACTAATTAAAAACTAACAATTTAAGAAATTCAATTCAAATATCCCAACAATATAACATCAAATATTCATTCACACAAACTAATATGAAGATCAAATATATATTTACGCCATTCGCTAAAACTTACGCGTTACCTTTCAATCACAAAGCTTCAAACACCATTCTTTCATATTATAAAAGTCATCTATTAATGAATCTGCTAAATTTGCTTGTAATTTTCTTCTTAATATATGTTATCATGTAGCCTGCAAGATAACCATTTTCCGAGACTGTACGAAAAAGGACCACAACCTTGCAGGAACCAAAGGAACAAAAAAAATATAACTTGGACCCAATTACTTCTATTGTAGAACGTAGTTGTAACTTTGGTAATATAATATCACATAAATTGTTTCCGCTGGAATATGTATTTTTAGTTGGTCAAATTTGTGGACCCCTCTAGAATAACAAAATGGATTCGTCACTGCTTATACAAGATTTAGCCAATTTAAATTGGTTTTGTTCTTCTTCCCCAATTCACTTCTCTCTCTAAAACTCGTCCTTCCTTCTCATACTTCTCCTTCAATCTTTTTTATGTCTCCTTAGGGTACTTCCCTCACACACCATCTGTCATATTCTATGAGATTTGGGTTGGGTTCAAAATTTTGAGAGGAAAATATATTCATCTTGGGGGAAAAAAGATAAGAAAAACATAATAATTGACTCGGTAACATATGCTCAAATACGTCTATCATAATCTAATCCATCTCATTCTATAACAAGGTTAAGCATGACAACTTACAACCTTACAACCATCATCCCTCGATATCGTATTGTTATTGAAGTTGGACAAATGATCTCTGGTATACTTAAGGTGTTGATATTGAATAGGAATGGTGAAATGTTAATAAGATGATATATTGTTGAGTCTCATGAAGCATCTTCAAGGTGTCTTGAATATTCCAAGTACTGGGCGCATTGAAAAACACAATGCAATGCATTCGAAAATCTAATAATAAATTCCTAATCCATGCTGGTCACTTTAGATGATACTTTTTGTCATTCTTCTGTAATATTTTCATTGGTGATAAATGACAAAAATCTTTTATGGTATTTGATGATAGTTCATGTACGTTTGACATCAATCATGAAAGAGTTGCAAGGTTCTTCTTTGCGTAATTCCTATATCAATTTTGATATTTCCTTTTGTTATCCTGATTTTTTTTCTAACCAAACAGAATAACAATATTTCCCTATTTCCCCTTTTCTCTCACACTGACGCTCCAAATTTGACCCGAATGATGATAATTATTTTATTAGCATGATGATAAAACTAAGAATCAGACTAGACTCTGATTGCTTTATCTTCGAATGAGAACAAAAGGAATATGTAATTATTTTGTACCCCCATCATTTTGAATTTGAATGAAACTACGGCATAAATTTATCATTCGTGGCTTTAATTCAATTTTATGGTTTCTTGAATGTGTTTTAGGAGAGTGAAGGGGAAGTAGCTATGACAGCCAGAAGCAGTAAGTTGCATGTCGGTGTTCTTGCTGAAAGTTTGGAGAAGTTAGTAACCCTCACAGAAGATCATTGAGTTGTTCTTCTTTGTGTTTATTGATATTGTATTTAACAACTTTTCAACTCTTCCAGGTCAAATGATGATTACTTTTAGAATGTGACGTTGGGGAAACCGTTTTGGCTTAGGATCTCAGCGGTATCTCAAAGATCTTATATATATGTATGTATGCATATTATGTATGTATACACACACATACATATTCACACATACATATTCTAGCCTTGTAGATGAAGTATTTAAAGGGTTTGGATTAACTAAGGCCCTTGGGTTCCTTTAAATGAGAATGTCATGGGAGTGAATAAGAACAATAAGGCCCATGGGTTCCTTTAAATGCATAGCTTCATATTTCATACGGGGTAGAACAGGGGATACAGTAGTTTGAATTAGCCTTTAGTTACAAACTTGAGTGTTGTAAGCTAACAGAGTTTGGATTAACTTTTGGATATGATATTGTTCACTGATGTACAAATTTGATTGATTTGTGTGTGTAGGAAGTTGAAAGGTTTTATGCCTTTTTTTTTCTTCTTTCTATTCAACTCTTGTTATCGACTATGATGCCCGATAACCTCAACAAACCATGCTCTTAACCTGGGCTCCACATTCCACTTCATGGCCAACTCTTGCCTTGAAAGCAAAGCACGCTCCAAATCATTTCTCCACCTCCGCTTCCCACTCTCCACACATTTGATTAATCAAACTAATCTAATTCCCAACACTCAATTGCACCCACCGATCCCACTCCCCATTTCCTTCAAACTCAAGCACACCCCCAACAACACTATAACATACAACCTCCAAAAGAAAAACCTAAGGCAAACACCTTTGCCTCATAAACCCACCATGCCTCTCCTCCTCCTCCTCCTCCTCTTTCCCATTTCCACAGCTGGCGCGGCTGCCACCTCCCGATGCAGCACTCCGATCACCACCGCCGCCACTGCCGCCAACCCCTATAAGAAATGCCTCTCCCTCCCCACCCAAGAAGCCACATTCTCATGGACCTACC
Source organism: Asparagus kiusianus (assembly GCA_022839385.1). Classification (NCBI taxonomy): domain Eukaryota; kingdom Viridiplantae; phylum Streptophyta; class Magnoliopsida; order Asparagales; family Asparagaceae; genus Asparagus; species Asparagus kiusianus. Next base: position 819,767 of record BQKN01065953.1, on the reverse strand, counting down.
ACCCCTCCAACTCCACCCTCGACGCCATCTTCTCTGGCTCTTTCCTCTCGCCCTCCGGCTGGGTCGCCTGGGGAATCAACCCTCTCTCCCCCCAGATGACAGGGACTCACTCGGTTGTCACGTTCTCCGACCCCTCCTCCGGCACCCTCCTTGCCCTCCCCTTCCTCCTTGACCCCTCCGTCAAGCTCCAATCCTCCCCCCTCGTCTCCCGCCCCCTCAACCACGTCACCAACCCTCGCCTCCTCTCCTCCTCCGCCTCCCTCCACAACTCCCCCTCCCCCCACACCGGCGCCCACGTCCGCATCCACGCCATCTTCAAGCTAAACCCCAACCAAACCAAGATTAATCTCGTATGGAACCGCGGCCTCTACGTCCAAGGCTACTCCCCGACCATCCATCCCACCTCCCCTTCCGACCTCAGTTCTCGTGCAGTTGTTGACCTGCTCTCCTCCTCGGCCACCATCAAACCACCGCTCCCCGCCGTCCTCCGCTCCATCCATGCGATACTTAACTCTCTATCCTGGGGCTTCTGCCTCCCCGTCGGTGTCCTGACTGCACGATACCTCCGACACTTCCCCAACGTCGGCCCGACATGGTTCTATGCGCACGCCGCAATCCAAATCCCCGGATTCTTCATTGGAGTTGCGGGGTTCATCGTCGGGATCATAATGGGTGCCGACTCCGTGGGCGTGACGTACGGCGTTCACCGAGGGCTTGGCATCGCGGCGGTGTGCATGGGAGGGCTGCAGGCAGCGGCGCTGATGTTCAGACCGGGGACGACCAATAGGTATCGGAAGTACTGGAAGAGCTATCATCACTTGGTCGGTTATGGGTGCGTGGTGGTCGGGGTGGTGAACGTGTTCCAGGGGTTCGAGGTGATGGGGATCGGGAGGTCGTACGCGAAGCTGGCGTATTGCCTGGTGTTGTCGACGGTAGTCGGGGCTTGCGTGGCGTTGGAGGCGAACGCGTGGGTGGTGTTTTGTAGGAAGGCGGAGGAGGAGAAGGTGTTGAGAAGGGAGGAGGGGAGTGATGGGATGTTGTCTAAAGGGAATGGGGGTCTTATATAATTATTTTACTTTTTTTTTCGCGAGTAATTGTATGGATCTTGAGGTGGTTTTATGTGAATTTGTCGTTCTGAGCGACGTCCCTTCTTTTTTTTTTTTTAATATAGTGGATTAAGGATGATTACTACCACGATCAAGTGGATGAATTTTGTTTTAATTAGTGGATAGTTGATGATCGAAATGCTATTCTTAAATAATGCAGAAGGGTAGCGGAATTTAAGGATCAATGTATTATTCAAGAATTTTTCTTTTATTTTTTTATTCAAGTTGTGCAATGAAGTAAATGAGATATACTAACTTTTTCATTGAAAAAGAGAGAGATATACTAACTAGTTTTAGTCAATAATGATGGAAAGTTATTGTGTCTACGGTAAACACCTACCCGCTACAGTAATCACCAATCGTAGGCCACTAAATATTACTGTAGTATCACTATAGCAACAGTGCGCACCTACCACAAACTCACCTATATATAGCTCTTCCTGTCATTAAGTTCTGATTATCCTAGTGTTTCCAATTAAAAGTGAAAATAAAGAGAGAGGTAGGGAGAAAGAGAGGAAAATAGAGATAGTTTCTCCTTGAAAAGAGATATTGTAACTCCTAAGTTTTCCTCATAGTGAATTCTTTTATCCTTGCCGATTATTTTTAACCCAAAATTCATGTAGAGAGTTTTCCGTGTAAATCTGTGTGTTCATTTTATTACTTCTACTCTACTATTCGTTGGGACCTTGCTCTATTGGGCCCTGAGTTTGTTCCAACAAGTGGTATCAGAGCCTAATTTAGGGTGCGTGTATTTACTTATCGTATGTTCTATGGCTGCCACCAAAGGTGGATCCTCCACATCAGAAAATAAGTTAGTTTATCAATTACCCTTTGAAAGCGACGGATACTATTCACGTATACGTATTGTTCATAAATACGGTACTATTCACAAATATAATACTATTCACGAATATGATTACTATTTATAAATATAGTTATTATTTACGTGAAATAGTACAAAGTTACTGTTTGTGGTAGAAGCAATGGCGACGAAGTTTGAGATTGAGAAATTTAACGGGAGTTATTTCTTACTGTGAAAGTTAAAGATAAATGCTATCTTGAGAAAAGTTAATTGTCTAGCGGCCATCGGTGCAAGGCCAGATGACATCACATATGATAAGAAGTGAAACGAGATGAATAAAAATGCTATTGCAAATCTCCATCTGGCATTAGCAGACAGGGTGCTGTCAAGTATAGAGGAGAAGAAGAAAGCAAAGGAGATCTGGGATACTCTTTCAAAGCTATATGAGACAAAATCGCTGCACAACAAAATCTTCTTAAAAATAAGACTTTACACTCTGAGGATGACATAATCTACATCAATGACTGACCACATCAACACCCTAAACATACTATTCTCCCAACTCACAATGTTGAGCATACAATCAGTATGAATGAACGTGCAAAACTTCTACTTCAGAGTCTTTCTGACTCGTATGATCAGCTCATCATCAACCTAACAAACAACGTCCTCACAGACAATCTAGTCTTCGACAACATTATAGCCACTGCTCTGGAGGAAGAAAATCAGCGCAAGAACAAGAAAGATAGGTAGGCAAGTTAGCAACAAGCAGAGGCCTTATCGGTGACGAGAGGAAGATCAACAGAATGTGGCTCCAGCAGGAGTCATACCTATAGTAGATCAAAATCAAGAAGTAAGAAGAATATCAAATGCTATAATTATGGCAAAAGAGGACACGTGAAATCGGAGTGTTGGCACAATAAGAAAAGTGGTGACAAAAAGTTTTCAGAGCCATCAACCTCTCAAGGATGCATTGTCAGCACGTCAGATGATGGTAAAATTTTATACAGTGTAGCAACCACTGTTGATGAAGGCAGAAAGAAGTTTGCTGATGACTAGCTTCTAAATTCAGTAGCCTCCTGGCATATAACCTTCCGGAGAGAATGGTTTCACAAATATGAACCTATCTTAGGAGGATCTCTATTCATGAGCAATGATCATGTCTTGGAGATTTCTGGTATTGACACTATCAAAATTAAAATGTTTGATGGTACAATATGCATCATTCAAGATGTGCGATATGTGAAGGGCTTGAAAAGAATCTATTGTCTTTAGGATAATTAGACGAGCTCGGGTACAAGACTCATATAGAGAATGGGATCATGAAGATTGTTAGAGGGGCGCTTGTTGTGATAAAAAGAGAAAAATAACTGCAAATCTATACATGCTCAAAGGAGAAACCCTACATGAAGCTGATTTATGTGTGGCATCAACTAGCCATAGAGAAAAATAAATCATGATATGACATCGCAAACTAGGCCACATGTCAGAACGAGGCTTGAAGATCCTCTCCGATCAGAAGCTGCTTTCTAGACTTAATTCGATAGGTCTTCCATTCTGCGAGCATTGTATTACGAGTAAGCAGCATCGACTGAAGTTTAACACATTGAGTTCTAGAAGCAAGGCTATTCTGAAACTAGTTCATTCTAATATACAACAAGTACCAGTTACATTCATGGGAGGAGCAAAGTACTTTGTGTTCTTTATTGATGATTACTCCAGGAGATGTTGGGTGTATCCTATCAAAAAGAAGGCGGATGTATTTTTAATCTTTATAGCCTACAAAGCGCGAGTCGAGCTTGAATCTGAAAAGAAGATCAAGTGTTTGAGATCAGATAATGGAGGAAAATACACAGACAGTAAATTTCTTGCATTCTGCAAGCAAGAAGGCATTAAAAAACAATTCAGTACTGCTTATACTCCTCAACAAAATAGAGCGGAGGAGCGGATGAACAGAACTCTATTGGAAAGAACAATAGCAATGTTGCCAACTATAAATCTGAATAAAGTCTTTTGGGCGGAAGCAGTAAAAATCGCCTGTTATGTAGTGAATCGATCTCCATCAACGACAATACAGTTAAAGACGCTGATGGAGATGTGAACCGACAAGTCAGCTAATTATTCCAACCTTCATATATTTAGAAGTCCAATGTACGTAATGTAAAATACCTAAGAAATTACAAAGCTGGATTCAAAATCTAGAAAATACATATTCTTAGGTTATGCTGATGGAGTAAAGAGGTATTGCTTGTGGGATCCCACTACCTGTAAGGTTATCATCAGCAGAGATGTTATCTTTGTAGAGAACCAACTACAAAGTGAAGAAAAAGAAAGTTGTTCAATGAAGAACTCAGAGATTGTAGCTGTTCAGGTAGAAAATGGTCAAAATTCTTCTGAAGTAATATCAGAGTATGATATATAAGAACCAGTCGAGTCCGAGGCTCCAGAAGTTCGAAGGTCAACTCGGGAGAGAACGCCACCGACTTGGTACTCGGAGTATATTACGGAGAGTAGTGTTGCATATTGTCTTCTAACAGAGGATGGAGAGCTATCAACTTTTCAAGAAGCTATAAATAGCACATATTCATCTTTGTGGATGACAGCAATGTAGGAAGAAATTGAAGCTCTCCATAAGAATAAGTCTTGGATACTTGTGTCACTACCACAAGAAAGAAAGACCATTAAAAATAAATGGGTGTATAAGATCAAGCAACATAGCGGTGATCAAGTGGAGCAGTATCATACTAGATTTGTGGTATAAGGATATGCTCAAAAAGAATATATTGATTTTAATAAAATATTTTCTCCTGTAGTTCGACTTACAACAGTTTGAATAGTCCTGACTATGAGCGATATATTTGACTTATATTTAGAGCATCTAGATGTAAAAATGATATTTCTTCATGGAGATCTTAAAGAAGATGTTAGGTCTCATGTTTATGAGCCTAATATCTAATTTAGTTTTGATGATTAACAAATAATTCCTAACATCGTGTGTCGAGTATTTGCATTTATTTTGTTAGATAATCTACACAAATATTCTCAGTTGGAGGCTGGATGGAATTGTATGTTCACGATGATATTCAAAGAAGGTTGGAAGGAAATAGGAATGAAGTCATCGCAATTCAAGTCAAAATTTATCATCGCTTCATCCGCAACCAAGACGAGCTTATTGAAGATCATTAACTTTGGTATAGTTTTGTAGTCTAGGTTATTTACTTTATGTGGTATGCTTAAAGCTCAAATCATACACATACATGTTTTTGTTTTATAACTTTCGAGTTTTAATCGTATAGATATGAAACAAATAGTTATACTTATATACATATATACTTGTTTCATATTTATCATCTCTATTTTGGAAAATAATGTGTTTATGAATTAAAGACTTGATTATACTACTTTACATCTTTTATAAAGTCTATTAACCCACTCAAACAAGTTTCAAACTTGTTTGAAATTATTTTGTCAAAATCAAGTGTTTTGAGATATCGTATTTTGAGATTTTGCAAAATTATGAATTTTCACAAACGGGAAATGATATTTTAAAAATGTCTTTTCTAACATGTTTATATTCATGCATATAAATATTTCTTCAAGTTTAATAATTTTTGGAATTTATTTGCTATTTTTAAACTCACATTGAAAATTAATTTTTTTTTGTATAAAACTGAGTTGTGCACATTTTTCGGTCGACCAACAGTGTTCACCAGTCGATCAATGAAGTGCTCTGTAATTGCCAAGAAGTTTCTGCTCAGTCGACCGATCTTCATCAGTCGACTGAACAGTGTTTTCAGTCGACCGACACTATATATCAGTCGACCGACACTATATATTAGTCGATTGAAAAACTACTCTGCAATTGCTGAAAAGTTTTTGCTTAGTCGACCGATCTCTATCAGTCGAATGAACAGTATTTTCAGTCGACTAATGGCTTACATCAGTAGACCGATAGTTTCCCAGAATCAACCAACAGTCAGCTCATCAGTCAACTGAACAGTACATCAGTCAACCGACAACACTATAATGACTAGTTTTTTGCATCAGTCGATCGATAGTTTTCCAGAATCAACCAACAGTCAGCTCATCAGTCAATTGAACAGTACATCAGTCAACCGACAACACTATAATGACTAGTTTTTATTGTGAGTTGTTTTTGAGGTTATAAAAGGGTCTAAACCCCCATTTTCTTTGCCAACATTTTTTTAAAGGGTTTTAAAGAGTTTACAAAGAGTTTTCATCAGTTTGTTTCCACATTTTTGTGGGTTTGTTAATGTGAAGCAAGTTTCACAAAGAGAAGAATTTTACTTTCAACTTTGAGGAGCTCATTCTCAAATCATCATCTCTCTTTGTTTAGAGAAGTTTTCTTAAACTCTTTTCTTCTAGATTTATATTTTGATTCCCATTTCATAAGCTAGAATTATTTGAGTTTAATTTCTTTTTACTTATTGTTTCAGACACAACCATTGAGCTTAAGTATTTTCACATATAGTATTATTGGGTTGTGAGTGTGATCATTGAGTGGGCTTTCATTTCATTCTCAATTTGTATTAGAGAACAAAATCTTGTATTTGAGCTTACCATTGTTGAGAACACGTTGTAATACACAAGGACACTTAGAGAAGTTATTGGGAGAGATGGAGCCAATTCCAAGAGTAGTGACTTGGTTGTAAAATTCTAGGGAGAAGTAGTAATTCCAAGCACTTGAGGAAGGTGGCATGAGCTAGGCCAACACTAGAGGAGTGTCTTGTGAGATTAACAGCGTGTGATTTGTAAACGTTATCGGTGAATGTTGAAAACCAAATTGTGTAGATTTTTGTGATTAGTAGGGAATCTCCTTGAGGGTGAGGAACGGAGACGTAGGTCGAGGGTGACCGAACTCCGTGAACAAATTTCTTGTGTTTGTGTTTGACATTGACGTATATTTTTCTTACATCTTGTGCTCATTGTTTATATCGCTTATTGTCATATTGTTTATCATTGTTTATCCTTGCATATAATTTGTTGCATATCATATTTGCTAGAATATTAGTTAATAAGTTTTAATTTGGTATTAATATCGGATTAGATTAGCAATTACCATATTCACCCCCCCCCCTCTAGGGTACTTTCAGAAGAAATTTACATACTCCAACCAAAAGGTTTTAAAGAAAAAAAACTTAGTTTGCAGATTGAACAAATCTCTGTACGGCCTGTGTTGGTATAAGAGATTTGATTCATTTATCATGAGCCTTAGATACAACAGACTTAATTCAGACCCTTGTGCATATTTCAAGATGTTTGATAAAAATAACTTTATTATTTTATTGTTGTATGTTAACGACTTGTTGGTTGCAGGCCCCAACAAAAATCGTATCAAAGAATTAAATGCACAGTTGGCTAAAAAATTAAAATGAAGGATTTAGGATCTACAAATAAGATTCTAGGGATGTAAATTTACCGAGACAGAATCAATAGGAATATTTGACTTTCTCAGAAGAATTATTTGAAGAAAATCTTGCGGCGATTTGACATGCAAGATTGTAAGTTAATTTCTACCCGACTTCCTGTTAATTTTAAGTTATTCTCCAGTATGAGTCCTAGCAGTGAAGAAGAGAGGATGAAGATGTCTCGAGTACCGTATGCATCGGTAGTGGGAAGTCTAATGTTCGCTATGATTTGTACAAGACCAGACATTGCACAAGCAGTGTGAGTGGTTAGTCGATACATGGCGAATCCTGGTAAAGAGTATTAGAATGCTGTAAAGAGGATCCTAAGATACATTAAGAGAACCTCAAATATTGTATTATGTTATAGGGAATTAGATTTTATTGTCAATAGATATGTTGATTCTGATTATGCAGGTGATCGTGATAATAGCAAATCCACCATAGACTATGTGTTTGCAGTTGTTGGCGGGGCTGTAAGCTGGATTTAAAAACTACAGTAAGTTGTGCCTACTTCAACAACAGAAGTAGAATATGTAGCAGCTACACAAGCTAGTAAAAGATGTGATATGGTTGAAGATGGTACTAGAGGAACTCGAGCATGAACAAAAGAATATTTCTCTATTTTGTGACAGTCAGAGTGCTTTACATTTAACAATAAATCCAGCCTTTCATTCAAAGACAAAACACATTTGAGTTCAGTACCACTTCGTTCGTGAGAAAGCGAAAGAAGGAACAATGGATATGCAGAAAGTTCATACCAAAGATAGCCTAACAGATTTTTTGACTAAAGCAGTTAATACAATAAACACATACCCGCTACAGTAATCACCAACTGCAGACCACTAAAAATTACTGCAGCAACAGTACGCACCTATCACAAACTCACCTGTATATAGCTCTCCCTGACGTTAAGTTCTGATTATCCCAGTGTCTCTAATTAAGAGTGAAAAGAAAGAGAGAGGAAGAAAGAAAGAGAGAAAAATAGAGAGAGTTTCTCCTTAAAAAGTGAGATTGTAACTCCTAAGTTTTTCCTTATAGTGAATTCTTCTACCATTGCCCGTGATTTTTTATCCCAAATTTATTTAGATGGTTTTCCACGTAAACCTGTATGTTCATTTTATTAATTCTGTTCTACTATTTGCTGGGACCTTGCTCTATTGGCCCCGGATTTGTCCCAACAAATAAATCTATAATATGTCATCAATAATGATAATGGTCTACGCTCCAAACTGGATCTCTTAACTTGATCACAGTAAAGTTCAAACTTAATGGTGTACTAAAACAGCTTCGTAGCCTGGCAATTAATTAGTGCTGAACCTATTCAATGAAGCATATTAAACCCAGATTCTAGAGTCATGAATCTTGATTATTAGGAGATCCAACTATCATCTTAATTAATTAATTTCTTATTAATCAAAGCTAATTTACATGAAGGAATATGTAATTATTGGAATCTCTAAAAGATCACACAACCATAGACATAGTTTGCACTAGCACAACTCTGTAACCTGATAACTAATGGTGACTACACAAGAAAGAAGAGTAATTAAACCCCCAGTTTCACAACCAATAAGACTAATTAATCAAGAGCTTCAACTGTAATCTTCATTAATTACGCGAGCTTTACATCTGTAACTTAAACCGAGAATCAGTCTTAATTAATCCTTTTGCTAAGCTGATGGTATATGCTCGTCGCCGACCAACTCTTTTGTTCACTTGACGGTATCGACGCTTTAATCCACTCGAACGTTTACAACCAGGCTTCTCGCATTTATTGATAAATTTAGGGATCCTCTTCTTGTTTTCGTTAGTCTTCTTTGTTACTTTTGTTCCGTAAAACATAGCGACCGATGAGGTCAATAGATCGATTGATGGAGGTCCATATTTTGATGGAGTCTGTTGATAGCCATCCAAACGAAGATTCTCGAAGAAGACTTGACGAAGTTGTAGGAGGTAGAGATACAGACCAGAGAGAGACACAAGTTTTAGTTTGCGAGATCGAGGAGGGGAATAATAGGACGTTAATGCAGTTACACATTTTTATAAGATTCTGAGCTTCCAGATTTATACTCATTAGGATGCACTGGAGACCTACTAGAATTAGGATATTTTTTATTTTTTATTTTTGCCTTTAGAAACTAAGCCTTTGGTGAAAATATTAGGGTTAAACTAACATTAGAACTTTCCAAACATCTAGTTATATTTAAGAAAATTTTCTAACATCTACTTTTTCCCGAAACCAGGACTCAATGCAACCGAATATCGTAGGAACTAAAACTATAGACAATCTTCGTTAATCAGTCACTAAGTGCAAAAACTATTACATGAGAGGACATCTATCCATCGTAATATCCTCATTGCACACGTGTTATAATTCTAAAGATTTAATCATTAATCTGCAGACGTGTCATAATTAAGTCTTTGACTGTTAATCTAGCTTCCCTGCAGTTAATTCGTATTTCATCCCCCAAACCCCCGGATTAAGCCATTCGAATTTCTCACACCTAATTAACGTTTTGTTTCTAATCAAACCGATGAATTAAAACTACTTCAATTCCTTTTCAGTGTATTTAATTTCTCCTACCTAAATTCAGACTTCCGTTCTGATTACTATCCAAAATAAAACTCTTTCACTGCCTTGTCTTCCATTTATTTAAACCGTGCCAAAAATAGCATTCTCAAGGCAAAACAATTTTCATCTTTGCCAATATTGTAACTCTGTGTAGTTAATTTGGGTAAGTTTTTTTTTCTTTCCTTACTGGGTTTTCAAATCCATCTTAATTTTTAATGTTATTTTGCCTAAAACCTAACCATATCCAAATTCACTCTTTTTTTCAATCGACAAATTCATCTTAAAACCCAAGGTTCCGTTTGGATAACATGGTGTTTTACTAGTTTCTATGGTGTTTTTGCCAAAATCAAAACACCATGTGCTTGGAAACCATTGTGTGTTTTTTGAGCTAAATCATCATCAAACAAAAAACACAAAACTTATTTCAAAACACCTTATAGGTGTTTTAAGTTTGGTGTTTTGGTTTTGAGTTTGAGAAGGTGTTAATACAATATCTAACATAATATATTAAATATAATTAATATAGAGTTATTATCAACATGTTTATTATATTATACTATACTTAGTGGCGTAGCCAGGATTATTTTTTGCCCTGGACGAAAAATAAAGGTGGTCTACGAGTATGTCTACAGAGCTGTTCTCGGCGACGAATTCGACCTTCTGTTGCTTGATGGAATGTACAGCCAGCCTCCTAACAGGGCGACGATGGGAATTTTGGACGGCACAGGGAGAGCGAGCAGTGTTGCGTTGCCAAAGGCCACACCGATGCTAGCACTGCCAGCGCCTCCGAGAACAAGCGTAGGAGGGGAGGTTGCAAAAAGAGACCCGTTTGCAGAATTAGTGTGGCCTTTGGCCACTTTCTTGCCCTGGGCAGCTGCTCAGGGCAAGCCTTGACTACCTACGCCACTGACTATACTATACTATATTATAGTTCATCTAATATACTAATATTTATTAAATAAATATAAAATATAATAAATAAAATATCTTATATAATAATATAATAACATATGACATACTAATATTTAATATATTAATAATATATTTTATAATAATAAAATATAAATAAATAATTTAAAAAATAATAAAAAAGGTTATTTATAATAAATTATAATATAACAATATATAGTAATATACTATACAATAGTATAATCGCTATAATATTATTAATTTTTTAATAAATAAATTGTAATAAATTAATAATTATAAAATGTTATATAATAGTAACATATTTAATAATAAAACAAAAATATAATAATATTATTATAATAATATATTGTATAGTTAGTGTAATAAAATATATAAAATATTAATATATTGTATAATAAATAATATAATTTATTATAAAGTAAAATAATTTTTAATAATAAAATAATTTATTGATAACAAATGTTAATGAGAAATATATATATTCATAATATAATAACATTTATTTATGTCATAAATTGTTAATATATTATTAAAGTGCTATTAATAAACTCTAACATATTAAAACTATAACATATTATATGATATTAAAATATATATAATATATTAATTTATTAATAACATACTTTTAACAACCTAATATTAACATTATTAATAATATTATATTATATGAATAATAGTATAATATTATATCAATAATAAAATAATATATTTTTAAAAATATTAATATAATGCATAACAATAACAAATCGATATACCAAAATAATTAAATATATAATTATTTAAAAATAATATATAATAATTATAATATAATAATAATAATAATATAATATAATTCATTAAAAACATAATATTATAATACATTATACAATATTATATTACAATATATTTAATACTTATAATTTTATAATAATGTAAACTAAGTATTATAACATTTTATTTTAATATATTTTATTATATTTAATATATAATATATTAATAATATGTTTAATACTAATGTTGTAATTGGTCAAACTAATGTTAACCAAAAATACTTAAACATAGGGTTTTGAAAACATTTTACGAGAAAAACACAACATCGATCATGATGTTTTTTTGACAAAAACACAACAAGGAAAACAACATGGTATCTAAATGAAGCCTAAATGATTTCTTATTTCGTTTATTTTTATATCATACTGAACTCAAAACTATTCGTCTCCTAGCTGAAGCTAATACTTTCATTGCCTAAAAAAAGTTTACAAACCTCTTACCTCCTTTTTTTTTTTTTAAGAATTTGCACCTAATTCCTGTTGATGTAATTAAAAAATAAGAGGCTCAAGGATGGGAAAGTGTATATTGATAAGGCATAATTCATTTTAGTACACAATATTGTAAATATTTGGGTTTGCTTACCCTTTTATCATGAAGAAGTTAAAACGTGCGAAAACCTAAAAGTGAATTGAGTTACTCTTAGGACTATATAAATTAAGTTCGTATTTTAGTATAATCTGTGCTATCCACTTGCCAGTTTCTTGATTGAATTGAGTTATTTTAGGCTATCCGTAACTATTATAATTTGTCATTTAGTGTATAACATTTAAACTATTTGACCCGCTATGTTTATCAAAAAGGCGACAACGAAGACATGCTACATCCGTCTAGTACGTATGACATCGTTCGAAATAGGAGTGTCCATATTCTTCGCAATTGGAAGTCAAGGAAAGTTCACATTTTTTCAGATTGACCTAAAACTGTCTTCCCCATTTTTTCTTTTGGTATTGTTAATTTGGTTATGTTCCAAAAAGACAGTTTTATTAACTGCTGAAAAGATAGTTTTAGTGAGAGGGAAATCATAATATAATGAAAGAATAATTGTTTTTTTAATAAGTAATGATATTTAAAATCAACCAAGCATCAGCAAACTTTTTCCCTTAAAATGTTTTCAAAACACTAGTTTGAAAGAATAATTGGAAGTCATATATAGTGCCATTCTTCATTAATTTCATTTATTTTTACTTAACCGTGGGGAGTTTTAATTGTAGGACCAGCTACTGGGGCTGATACAACTACAATCATTGGCGTTTCTGACCAGCCTGAGGTTTCCGTCCCTTCCTCATTGGAGGGAGCCGTGGCTACAACTCAGCCACCTAGTTCTCAGTTTTAGCCTACTGTCCCTTCAGATCCGATGGTTACAGACGTCGCGAGACCATTCGGAGGAGTCGATATGCCGATGACTGTTATGTCTACCACAACTCTGTTAGTTCCTGAGGTGGGATTGGTGGAGCCAAGCACAGAGTGTCGAACTGAAGGAACTTCTGCTGGCGCTGGTAAGTTCATAACTTGCTCTGAGTTTCTAGATGATATTTCAGAATTTCTTATCCCTCTACAAAACTATTTGTAGTGCTTCCATCATCCCCATACGAGCGCATCATGGTTTTGTTGTCCGATACTAACCCAAGCAAAGATATATTTCACATGGATCTCGACAGTTTCGTTACCTTTGTGGCTAGAATGATTAAGAAGATCCTTCATCATGGATATTACTTTGATCAGCTCAGGCAATCTCTCGCCTACCATATGATGATGATTAGAGAGGATGGATACTCAAAGTTAGCTAATTCCCTCACTACAAATTTCGTCGTCTTGGAGTGTGAGATCCAAGAGTCGGGGGATTTGAAGGATAAATGTGCTTCTTCTTTTGTGGCTATTCAGTTGGAGTCCGAGCTGAAGCAATGGCATGACACCAGAGCATCTATTGGGAGTGAACTTCAGTCACAGGAGGGCTCGGTTATGAAGATGATGGCTAATCTCTCGAGGAAGGACAAGGCTAGGGCTGAATTACTTAGCTCTATAGCCTCGGCCGATGAGGAGATAGCCGATCTTGAAAAGGCTTTTAAGTACGCCAAAGAATCTTGTGTCGTTCTTGAAGATGAACTAGCAGACACTGAAAACTCTCAAAGACAGACACTTGAGAAACTGGAGCCTGAACAGAAGAACCTAGCCAGGTTAAGAAGAGAAGCTACGAGGATATTAGGCACTTCTGAAGATTCTGTCCGAGCTGATCTACAGGTTAAGCTTGAGTAGACTTATGCAGATAAGCTCTCTAGGTTAGAACTTCAGATTCTCAGTCGTAGACTTCATTCGGATTGATAGCCTCGCTCTTGAATCTTCATTTTGATATGACGTTATTAATTAAAGCAAAGTCTTTTACTTAGCGCATTTCTCTTTTTATTATGATTTTCATCCCATCTGGGACAAATAATCACAATACTTGTAGTATTTTTTGGCAAACGCTCAACCATCAACGGATTTGGTTTGTGTTTATCGATTACCATTTGAATCGGGCTAGCATGCAGATTGTTTAAGTCTGTTCTGCGTGTAACGTTGTGCTAAAAGAATGAGTTCTTTTTAGGCTTAATACTATGTTTGTGAATACATAGGATTAATCATCTCTCGCGGGATGCTCATAGGATTTTTGGCAAACCCTCGGCCCTTAACGGATTTGACACGCTTTTACCGATTACTGTTTGAATTCGGGCTAGCATGTGAATTGTTAGAACCTGTTTCACATGTAACGTTGTGCTAAGAGAATAAACTCTCTTAGACTTGATTCTATAATTTTGAATACATAGACTTTATCTTTTTTACGGGAACGGATCACCCGGTAACGCGTGTTAGGTGTAGACTTATCTCTATTTAGGGGTCTGGATAAATTCCCCCAGACATGAATTCTGGCGTCCTTTTTACGGTGAAGGACTAACTGGCAGCATATATTAGATGCAAGCTTATCTCTATTTAGAGATCAAAATAAATTCCCCATGCATAAAATGCATGGATTGTGGTTATGGAAAGGTTGTGTCTGTTCTAGGGGTAAAGACGAACCCAATGCTAGAGAGAAAATTTTTTATATTCTATCTCCTGCTACAAAAGAAACTCAAAGTGGGATCTTCACCTCGAGAATCCGAAAAGGTAAAACTAAAAGTGGGATCCCCACTCCGAGAATCGAAGAGGTCTGGATAACCCTAACTTTTATAGGATTGGTTACCCGATCTGAAGACAAATTTCTCGTTTATCGAGATGAAGCTGAAGAAGAAGAATTTTATATTCTATCTTCTGCTGCAAAAGAAACTCAACATGGGATCTCTACCTTGAGAATCCGGAAAAGTAAAACTAAAAGTGGTATCTCCACTCCGAGAATCGAAGATATCTGGATAACCCTAACTTTTATAGGATTGGTTACTCGATCTGAAGACAAATTTCTCGTTTATCGAGATGAAACTAGAGAGGAAGAATTTCATATTCTATCTCCTGCTATAAAAGAAACTCAACGTGGGATCTTTACCTTGAGAATCCAAAAAGGTGAAACTAAGAGTGGGATCTCCACTATGAGAATCGAAAAGATCTAGATAACCCTAACTTTTATAGGATTGATTACCCGATCTGAAGACAAATTTCTCATTTATCGAGATAAAATTTCAACTTTGGTGTAAACTATGGGAAGGTTTAACCAAGTGGGGGCTTTAGACGATCCTAACTTTTATAGGTTTGATCGTTCAAATTGGGTGGGTGCCTTTCGTTTATCGAAAGGGAAAACTGATTTTGAAAGTGGACCTCTCGTTCATTGAAGGAATTGTAATGACCATGAATTTTCGATACTAGTTAAAATAACTTGTTTGGTATTTTTAAAATATTCAATTATTATTTTTAAAAGAGTATCTGTATTTTTCTCGATTTTCTAGAATTTTCTACGATTTAAAAGCCAAACTTATATTTATTTGATTTTGATAGTTATAAATTAACTTAGTGTAGTAAATTTTTTTGAAATTAATCCGTTGTGTTATCGATACTATTACATATCATTTTGAATAATACGTTTTATTATTTTTACTATTACGTATTATTTTGTATAATACATTGTATTATTATTATGTATTATTTGTATAATTTATTACATATTACTGTTATTGCATATTATCTGTTATATTAGTATAACTGGTACGTTTTATTGTAAGATAACTTTACCATAATTATTTGATTTTAAATGTAAGTAATTATATTTTTTATTAATTATTCTTGTTTAATTATACAATTTGTTATATTATTACTACTATTACGCATTATCTATTGTATTAGTATAATTGGTAAATTTTATTATGTAGATAATTTTCCCATAATTATTTAATTTTAAAAGTAAGTAATTATATTTTTTAATAATTATTCTCGTTTAATTGTAGAATTTATTGTATTATTACTACTATTACATATTATCTATTGTATTAGTATAACTAGTACGTTTTATTTTGTAGATAATTTTTCCATAATTATTTAATTTAATACGTAATTATTATTATTTTTATTTAATTTTTCTCAAAACCCTAATTTTCCTTTTACACACACACACACACACATATATATATATATATAAGTTCATGTTTCTCTCTCATCTCCTTCTTCCCAAACCTGCCGCCATCTTCCCTTTTTCTCTCTCTCCTCTCGCCATCTCTCCCCATGCTTCGCAGCCCCACGCCCGGCGACCTCCCATTGCAGCATCCTCTGCCTCAACCCCTGAACCGCCGCCGCTCACCTCCCTTGCCCCTGAGCTCCGCCCTTGTACTCCTCACCCCTGTTCTCTCTCCTTCCCTTCAAAAGAAAAACCTCCTAGCCCCTTCTTGCAGCCCACGACCAGCCCAAAGCCCCCTCGCCTCGTCGGCGACGCCGTCGGCGACCCCTCCCGCTGATGGCAACCCGCAATAGCCAATGAAACTCAGCCCCGCACACCTAAACCCCGACCACTACCCCCTCCCCTCAGATCTGCACTGTCGAACTCATTGCCGACGTCGCCGACAGCCACAACAACCCATGCTGCTCCGTTCACGCTCACGAACCTGAGGCAAGATCCCTCTTACTCTTTGACTCATCATTTTAATATTTAGATCGGTTATGAATTATATGCATAGATTAGAATGTGATATATTATTATTTTGTGTGGGATTGTTTGATGTAAAATATTAATTAAATCATAACAATATGATAAATAGTACTTTTAGAATAATTATTATAAATTTGAAAGAATTTATTTTGACAACTAAACCATTTTAGAGAATTTATAATATTTTAAAAGAATTTATTTTTGAGAAAAGGAATCGTTTTAAATTAATTTTAATGAGAAATGATTTAAAATGAATTAATTTAGAAAAAGATTATTTTTTGAATGATGTAGATGCTGTTTATGATTTATAATTTTTAATTTTGATTATCTAATATGTCATGATATTATTACACATGATTAGTTGTATTAATTGTTCCTTGTTGTGATTGAGAATCATTAGGACTTTATGGCTATAGTGACCCGTGTGACATGAATAAGACCTAGATGCTTGTGTATTGTTGACTTAGAAATACAAGAGATGTTGGGTTGAGAAAGTCTCTGTTCATGTAATTGGATAAGACCGTTGATATATCTTCTAGGCTCGCACTAGTGGATCGGTGTCATCATTGGGGTTAGTTTGTTGGGTCAAAGTGGATCGGTGTCACTACTTGGTTTGTGAATTTGATGTTCACCCGAGTTTAGCTTGAGTCCGGACCAGGCTAAAAATGGATTGTGTGTAGCCGTCTGACCGAATTTGTGTAGCAGTATTGGATGCACATAGGGGATTTGTGAATAGTTAGTTATCCGGTAATATGAACGTTGACTCTGTGAGAGATGTGAACCAGTGACTTGTTACAGGATGACTAGTTACATGACCTTGTTTCTTGGCTAAGTATGAATTCTTGTGAGATGTAGGTCAGTTGTATTTTCTTTTCATACATAGATCATGATTAATATTTAATTATCTACAATTTGAGATATATGATATATACATGAAGGTTTTCTTGTTTGGATTATTTCGCTCGACATACAATGCCTCTTGTTGTAGATTTTTAAGTATTAATTACATCTAGTTGTATGACCTTGTTACTTGGATGATTATTCTGATCACTAGCTACATGATCTTGTTACTTGGTTGATTTTCTTGGATTCCTCTGATTATTATATTTTAGTGATAGATTGCATTTAGATTATTAGTATTCCAGTAGCATGCTTCTATTATTATTATTACTATTTTTGCCTTGGTTGTTTGGCTATTTCTACTTCTCTCTGTGGGATCTTATTGTGTGCCATGTATGCTGACGTACACCTATTTTCTCTGGTGTACGTCAGATTTAGGAGACGGACAGCCTCAATTCGAAATCATATAGGAGCTAGAGGATTCTCAGCAAGAGTGCCTTGAAGACGAAGCAGAACAACAAATTGAAGCTTAGCTATTTCCATAGTTATTTGATGGTCCTTAGTTAATTCTTTTTTAGTATTTCCTTTCTTTTCCGTTGAACGATGTATTTTATATTTCTCCAGAATTAATTTGTTTAGTTTTGTATAATGGCATGTTTGACCCAAACTTTATGTCTCGGGTGTTATCCTATTTGTGATATATATATTTTGTTCTGAGTTGTTTATTATATTCTCGCTATCTGTGATCGGGGACTTGTGCCTTTGTATTTATTTGTTAACGCTTAGCATATTAGGTTGATGAGAAATGTTTATTTTTATTTATTCTCCTTAATCTAATACGTCACGGACTTGTTCACGTTCTGATTCTCGGGAATTTTAAGAAGTAGGGCGTGACAGGAATCAAAAGGGGATTTTGGCTTTGGTCCTAACTGTAGGAATGTTTGACTAAGAAACAGTGGGAGTGGAGAAACAAATAACATTAGGAATGTTGATTTGTACAAATCACTCAGCAGGGGTCTTTGGTGTCAAGTGACAGAGATTTAACATGAAGAGGTTCGACTATCACCATAGATCATCAGATTAAGATTTTAAGTATTATGTCAAGACTTTAACAGTGGGAGTGTTAAGTACACAGACATAGTGTGAACTTGGATGGACTCAGCTAAATAAATTTTGTGGACTCACTGTCAATTGATTTGATTACTGAGGGATTTTGTGGTTGAAAACCGTGAATCATTAAGCACTCCACAATTGCACTATGGGAATTTCGTGAGGAAAGATTGACCGAATGAAGTCATCAGATTTCATCTCGACGCAAGAAGGCTCCAAAACATAGTGGGAGCGTGTGGAATTAATCCTAGAGATTGAAATCAAACAAGGATTATGGACGAAGGAAAGAATATTTTTTCTTTCAATTCGCAAGAGAGTCCTAGTTATCCGGAAGATGCTGATGACCGAAAAGGGTTTTGGCAAAAGGCAGATGAACTGTGTTTCATCCTTGAAGGACCTCAGAGTAATAGTGGTAACTTTTTGAGGGAAGATTGACTTGACGAAGTAATTGAATCTCATCTCAACGAAAAGTAATTTGAAAATCACAGTAGGAGGATTTTAATCATTTTGGAAATGATTAAATAGCCACAGTAGGAGGTTCTTAATCATTTTCTATCATGATTAAGAATCAATTGGTTTTGAATTATCCTTAAGAACACTCTGTGTAGCATTCTCCAGGAACTTCCTATTAAGTAGGTTATCCCCAATGTACTAGGGGTAGTACTTCTTCAGAAACTTCTCATTTATTAGTATCATACGTTTGTTAATGTTTTGGGTGACCAAACGATATGCGCCATTTGAGTAAACTATTTTTACTGCGAATGGTCCTTCCCATTTGGATTGGAGTTTTCCTTCTTGGAATTGAGCATCATTAGTCGCCGAACGACAAGGGCCTAGTCTCCTTCCTTGAAGCTCCATTGTCGGACTTTCTTGTCAAAGGCCTTCGAAATTCTAGCTTAATAAAATTGAATTTGCTATTGGGCTTCTAAGCGCTTTTTATCTAACATCTCAAGTTTTCCAAGACGTTTTTTAACGTTGTTCATCGGCTGTCATCCCTGTTGCTAAAACTATTCACAAGGATGAAATTTGAATCTCTAACGGGAGGACAGCTTCACACCCATACACCAGAGAATACGGGGTTGCCCTTGTAGGCGTGCGGACTGTAGTGCGATAAGCCTAGAGATCTTCACCAAGTTTGTCATCCCAATCTCGTTTGTTAGCTTTCACGAGCTTCGATAAAATTTTTATGATTGTTTTATTGAAGGCCTCAGCCAATCCGTTTGTAGTGAGATTGTATGTCGTTGAGGAGACATCTTCAATTCTAAACTTCCCACAGAATTTGATGAAAGTGTTACTGACAAACCAAGGGTCATTGTCATGCACGATTCACCTCAGAATACCATATCGATAGATAATGTTGTGTTTAATGAATGCGACAATATTACTTGTCTTTACTTCTTTAAGCGGAATCGCTTCAGCCCACTTAGAGAAGTAATCAGTAATTGCTATGATGAAGCGGTAATCTTTAACGACGATGGAAAAATAGGACCAACGATGTCCATTCTCCATGTCTCGAATGGCCATGAGATGGCCGAATGGTGTAAGAGCTACGGGGGTTGGTGTATATAATTTGTATGTACTTAACATGCGTGGCACCGTCAGGTGTAATCAAGTGCGTCCTTGATCATAGTTGACTAATAATATCCTTCTTCTGAGTCGATCGCAGAGTTTGGGACCAGGTTGGTGTGCACCGCAGGTTCCGTCACGCGCTTCCTTAAAAGCTTCCTCTGCCTTTGTAACGCCCCGCCTCAGAATCCCGGAGTCGGTATGCTATTAGATATGATGGACTGTCCTCACAAACTACCATATGTCTTTCAGCACGTTTTGTCCTAACTCACGTGCTCCCTGAAAAACTTCCCAGGGGGTCACCCATCCTAGAATTTCTCCAGGCCAAGCATGTTTAACTTTGGAGTTTCTAAGAGTTGGGTTCCCGAAAAGAAGATGCATCTTGGTGGTATGAGTATTCCAATCAAATCTATCAATACTAATCATATCACCCTCTCAAGGGTTGGGGTATTACAAACTCCGCCACTTAAACTCGCAACGTCCTCGTTGCACCAAATCATATCATCTAAGACCGTACCATCCGTGTGAGATTTAGAGGTGGCTCCTACGGCCTCAAGAGGTGGCTCCCGCCCTCTCGACGTAGCACTTTACGCCGCATAGCACTTAGCTCTCACAATTCTGGTTGGCTTTGCTCTGATACCATTTGTAACGCCCCGCCTCGGAATCCCGGAGTCGGTACGCTATTAGATATGATGGACTGGCCTCACAAACCACTATATGTCTTTTAGCATGTTTTGTCCTCACTCACGCGCTCCCTGGAAAACTTCCCAGGGGGTCACCCATCCTAGAATTTCTCCAGGCCAAGCACGCTTAATTTTGGAGTTTCTAAGAGTTGGGTTCCCGAAAAGAAGATGTATCTTGGTGGTATGAGTATTCCAATCAAATCTATCAATACTAATCACATCACCCTCTCAAGGGTTGGGGTATTATAGCCTCTTTAGTTGAAAGACATCGGAGTAGCAAACCGTCATATGTGTAGTGTATGCTTTGCATTATTGTATTTGACTACCTTAGTTATTTGTATGCTGAATTTACATCTTATATTTTGTGTCGTTTTATATTCTCCTATGCTTATGGATATCGTTCCATATCTTTGTCATTGGTTTCTTTCTTATTTTAATTCTGAGGATGGAATTTATTTTAAAGAGGGTACAATGTAATGACTATGAATTTTCGATACTAGTTAAAATATTTTTTTAGTATTTTAAAATATTCAATTATTATTTTTAAAAGAGTAATTATATTTTCTTGATTTTCTAGATTTTTTTCAATTTAAAAATTCGATTTTATATTTATTTAAATGACTTTGATAATTATAAATTAACTTGATGCAGTGAAAACTTTTCAACTAATATTTGTTATATTATTGTTTTGTTATTATAAGTATCATATTAATTATAATAATTTTATCCCTAATTATTGTTAATTTTCCTAATTAGTTTTATTATTCTTAACCCTAACTATATAAATAACTCTCTCTCTCTCTCTCTCTCTCTCTCTCTCTCTCTCTCTCTCTCTC
>BQKN01065953.1:761519-790452 GCA_022839385.1 Asparagus kiusianus | reverse complement strand
TACACGCATGGGGGACTTTATCTCGATCCCTAATTAGAGATAAGTCTATACCTAACACGCGTTGCCGTTTAGTCTTTTGCCGTGAAAAGGACACCAAAATCCATGCCTCACACACAGGAGGGACTTTAACTTGATCCCTAATTAGAGATAAGCCTAGCGTTGCCGGTTTAGTCTTTTCCCGTAAAAATAACAAAGTCTATGTATTCAAAATCATAGCATCAAGTCTAAGAGGGTTCATTCTCTTAGCACAACGTTACATGTGGAATGGACTTAGATAATTCGCATGCTAGTCCGACTCAAACGGTAGTCGGTAAAGGCTTATCAAACCCGTTGATGGCTAAGGGTTTGCCAAAAATCCTACGCATGTTTGCAGGTTCATCAGCTTAATGGATGTGAGCCGAGACTTGAAACAGATGGGCTAAAGACAAGTCTCAAAAACTTAGTCAAAAATACACGGAAGCCTCTTCCATGTCTTAAGTCAAAACGCTGAGGTCAGACCCGTGATGCAAAAACCAAACGTCGAGGTCAGACCCGCGATGCAAAAACCGAACGCCAAGGTTACACCCGTGTTCCAAATTCAACATGCAAGGGTGAGACCCGCGTCTCAAGTTCAAAATGCAGAGTCCACCCCCACATTCCAGAAGTAGGATTATGGCGCATACCTTCACACAGGTCCTGCATGGCAAATCTCGTCAACCAAGATGCATTCGAAGTGAGTGCAGAGAACGACTCCTTTACGACAAAGGATCAACAGCTCCAAGATCAGAGTTGAGATCCAAAGTATTCCGAAAATTAGTCCCAGTCAACCGCAAACTTTTGAAAACTTTGGAGGGGGTTCTGTAGGCTGTCTAAAAATCACAATAGATAGTTGATCTCCCATCAAACACCGATGATGGAAGTTACAATCTGACGACTTCCAGAAGGCTACAATTTGAGGACTTTCACGTAGAAGGTTACAGTCTGACGACCTTCACAATAACTAATGAAAGCCCTAATTCAATAACTTTCACAATCAACATCGGGAGTTACAATCTGACGACTCTCATATTTTTAAGGAGCCAAGACGAAGATTACAAGATGACGATCTGTGCAAAGCTCTAGCAAAAGAGACTACAAATTGACGGTCTCTTCATATTAAAATGCAGATATCTCTCAAACCGTAAGGAATTTGGAAAAACTGACGGAAAAAACTGAACCCTATGGGGTCGGTTTAGTCGGCTCCGTCTCGTCGAGATAGCCGATTTTCATATATAATTCGTCTAATTCCGACTTACGGTTTAAAAGTTATGACCTGTTCTTCGCAGCAAGTTATGTTCTAAAGTCCGTCTGCAAGACTGGAAATTCGTCAGAACATTGGACTTAGCCTGAAGCTCGCCAAGCCCGCCTAAGGTTTGCCTCTGCATTACAGAGTCAAAACGCACAAGTCGAACCAACGTTATAACACCTCTAGAGCCCCCTAAAAGTTCAGGGTTTCCTTAAAACGCACAGGTCAGACTTGCGTTGTAACATCAAAACGCACGGGTCGAACCAGCGTTATAACCTCAAAACGCAGAGGTTATCCTTGTGATATAACATCAAAATGTAGAGTTCATGCAGAAATCTGTTAGACCCTAGAGGGGGGGTTGATTAGGGTCTTATGCTAATCTAATCTGATTATATGCCAATTAAAATTAATTAACAAGCTATCCTAGCAAGTATGAAATACAACAAGATATATGAGCTAGGATAAGGAATATGAACAACAAGAAAATATCCTAGCAATGAGATATAAGCAATATATGTGCAAGGATATATAAACTAACACAAAGGTGATATAATCAAACTACAAATGTGATAGTGCAAAATAAACAATGCAAACACACAATATGATCACGGAGTTCGGACCTTCCGTCCTACGTCTCCACTCCCCACTCTCGGGGAGAAATCCACTATCACAACCGGGTTTTCTACGTTCACCCGAATAACGTTTACACCTCACACTCGGTTTTCTAGCTAACCGAAAACTTTATAATCACCACTCTTGCAATCCCACTCTACACCCTCTCAAGTGTTGAACTAGACGTGTCTCCCTCAAGTGCTCGATTACAACCTCTCCCTAGGTTCGTCAACCGACGCCACTCCTCTTGGGATGATCCCCGACTCTCGCCACACACTTCTCTCGGTGTACAAGTGCATTACAAAGTGAATCTCATAATAAGGCTCAATACAATAAATGTTTGTTCTCTACTATGGATGAGAACACAATGAAAGCTCACACTCAATTGTCACAACTCTCACCAACCCAAAAATATTATGAATGCAAATACAATAAGCTCAATGTGGGTATGTGTAACAATGAGTAAAATCAAATCTAAACTCAATATAAAACTAGCTTTAATAGAAATAATAATCAACAAATAATTATAAATAAAAGCTAGAGTTGAGTTTATGAAAACTTCTCTAGATGACAAGAGAGAGAGAGAGAGATGGATTGAATGCCCAAAATACAATTGATAATCTCCTCAAACTCTTGTAAAAACTTTCTTCATAAACCAAACCCTTAAACAAGCTTAAAACAAGCTTAAACCCTTTTTAAAACTCTTTAAAACATTCTCTTGTTATGTCTTAGAACTGAGGTATAAGGGGGTATATATATGAAACCCCAAAGCCAAGAAAAAAACAAGAAAAGACCAAAAAACCATTTCAGCAACAGCTCTGGAAAACTAGCCGTTAGAGTCCAACGGTTACATTGGCGGTCGACCGAAAAAATTCGCGGTCGACCGCGATCTAGATACCAAACTGAGAAGTCGAGCAGAGACTTCTTCGGTCGACCGCACCGGTCGACCGATGGAAATTTTGAGCTCTCGGTCGACCGCGGCGGTCGACCGACAAACTCTCTGCTGCCCACTGATGAATGAACACAGGTGCGGTCGACCGCATACTGATACATGAAAATCTGATTTTGAAAACTGTTTTTCTGATTTTAAAACACTGTTTAAAAATATCAAATAAATTCTAAAAAAATATAAAACTTTGGGGAATGATTGTAGACATGATAATAAACATGCTACAATGATTGGTTTTCAAAAAGGACTTCCAAAAGAAAAATATCATTATTTTACAAAATAGTCCATAACATGAAAATGTAAACACATGAGTTTGATGTTTTAACCTAAACCAACTTTTGAAACTTTACAAAATGATTTTATAGACTTGAAGAAAGATGTAAACCATTGTTATGAAGTCTATAAACAATGAATGTAGTATTTTATCAAAATACACATATAATGTACTAAAACATGATTTCATTGAACTAACTAAAATTGATATTTATGAAATCATATATATGCATATAAGTATGAAACAAAAATATGTTTTCTAATTATATTCAATTGTTTCATAGTAAAACTTGAAAACTATCAAACCAAAACATATATGTATATATATAACTATATATATACAAAAACCAAAACGTGTATGTGTGTATATGATTGAGCTTAAAGTACTAACACACATAATATAAACTCCAAAACTAGATTACCCAAGCTAGATCTTGATCTTCAATAAGCTCCTCTTGGTAATCTCACGGATGAAGCTGAACTTGGATCTTGAACTAGAATTGCATAAGCTTCACCGACATTCCGCCAACCTCTTTTGGATATGATCGTTGAAGCGCTATTCTATCCATCCTTCAATACGTTGCTTGCCTAGAATAAATACGAAAACACAAACACTAGACAAACAACATTAGAAGTAAATTGTTTGTTAAACATCATCAAAACAAGAAGGCTAACAAAATCAACTCTGCACCCCAGGTCCAAAACGCAGAGTTCATCTCTGCGCAGCGCGACCTGAGCATTTTCAGCCTAAAACAGGCCCAACTGTGTGTTTTCAGCCCAAAATGCAGAGTTCATCTCAACGCAGCATGACCTGTGCATTTTCAGCCTAAAACAGGCCCAAGTGTGAGTTTTCAGCCCAAAATGCAAAGTTCCTCCCTGCGCAGCGCGACCTGTGCGTTTTCAGCCTAAAACAGACCCAACTATGCGTTTTCAGCCCAAAAGGCAGAGTTCATCTCTGCGCAGCGCGACCTGTGCGTTTTTAGCCTAAAACATGCCCAACTGTGTGTTTTCAACCCAAAACGCAGAGTTCCTCTTTGCGCAGCGCGACCTATGCGTTTTCAACCTAAAACGCAGAGTTCCTCTCTGCACAGCGCGACCTGTGCGTTTTCAACCTAAAACGCAGAGTTCACTCTGTGCAGCGCGAACTGTGCGTTTTCAGCCTAAAACAGGCCCAACTCTGCGTTTTAGGTCTAGAAACGCACAGTTCGGGCCCAGAATGATGTTTTCAGCATTTGACTCGTTCAAGCATGATTTGAACGGTTCCAGAACCGTTTTCTCCCCAAGATTTAAGGGGATCACTACCCTATCATGGAGAGATTTATGGGGGGCAGTTATATCCTATTAAACCCTCATTAAGGAGAGATTTAAGGGGGCGGTTACACCCCTAAATCCCCTATAAATAGTGGGAAACTCAACTGAGTTCGGATCCTCTTTTTTTGGCTAACTTTTTGGGGATCCTTGATCGGGCATCTTGGAGCTTTCTGCAGCAGCAAAGTCCTTGGAGCATTCCCTTGGCTTATTAACTAAACTTTTGGTTCAAATCAACTCTTTTTCAAGAGTTCAAACTCGTTCAGAGTTAAACTCGATCTGAGTTATCAACTCGTCCAGAGTTTCCAACTTGCTCTGCAAGTTCTTCTAAACTCGGTCAGAGTTTCAAACTTGCCACGCGAGTTCTCCACAACGTCAAATCGTGAGGAGAAGACCACGTTCCAGTGAATCAAGACATTCGGATCGTCAACGGAGAGCAAACTCGACGCGAGCATTCGAGGGAGACACTCCATCGCCACCGTGAAGAACCCAGAATTAAACAAAGGGGAGAATCAAATTCATTCTCCTCTCTTTTGTAATCAGAATCTAAATTGTAATCGATTTTGAGAGAATACAAATCAATTTTTCTTTCATTACTTTTACTTCAAATTTTTCCACAAACAGTATCATATTTTATCCGTAAGACTATAGTTAGCCCTTATCCTATCATCTCGATGAATTATATCTTCGTCCCTACCTTATCACTTTTTGACTCTAGAACATTTTACTGTTTGTCGTCTCGTCACTTCCCGACTACACTCTCTTTGTATAACATTTCTTTTCCCATACTAGTCATTATTTTATGTGTTATTATTTTTATAACTATATTTTCTTTGATTTGACTTATATATCATTTAATTGTATTGATTTCTGTATTATTTATTATATTATTTTATGTATCACACACAATATTATATTGTATGTTTTTCATTAAAAATATATAAGTAACATAGTCAAAGGAAAATCATTACTTATACATTTTCAATTGTTCAAATCATGTTATTAAGTATTTCGCATTGCTTTAGATTTCACATATACATCATATAACGTATCTGATATTTAGATTATTTTATTGTCTTTAAATATACTTTTACATATCTACATTATGTATGTGTGTGTTTTCTATCATACCATCTGTTATTTACTTATGTTCTAGATTATTTTATAGTGTTCGTATTTTGTGGTATACTTTAAGAAGTTCATGATTTTAGTATTTTACATATGCATTACATTATTACTCTTTATTTATTCAACTCACAATATTTTCAGTACATAGTTATATTATCAGTCAGTTTTATCTTGTTAGGTTGTTTTAGTATGTTCACATTGGTTTCATTATTTCTAAGTTAAAGTATTTCTATTTTGATATTCAAGCAATTATTCATATGTTATGTTTGGAGTTTGAGTTGCTAATTATATAGTTATTTTGTTATATTAGTTATTATTCTTTTATAATAAAGATAATTCTAAATAGCATTTGTGGGTATGTATGGTATTCACTCATGGGTTGTTTATAATACATTTGTGTATTTGTTGTTGTTGTTTTATTTTTGATATGTAATATTTTGTCATATCAGCAATATTTATTGTATACGCACATTATTTTTTAGTGTTTATTTTGTAGTGTTTGTTGGTTATTCTCTAATCATTATTTTTATTACTTGTGCTTGTGTTTTACTTTTCATTCTTTATACTTACTATTCTCTTTTCATTATAGTGTATTCACATAGATTATTTATTTATGATGTACATTTTTATAATCATATATTAACTTTGTCTAAACATATTTTGTTTCATGTATTATCAATGTTTATGTTCACATGTCATTATTGAATCGTGGTAAGTTTATCTATAATATATCAGTGTTTTACTATAAGAATTTATGTCCTTCTTATATTTTTATTATTTATAAATCTATTTTATCTTTCATAGTTCATATTTTATGTATTATACATCTTTATTTATGTATATTTGTGCTGGTTATATTTATGTGATTTTGACTATTATGCCATATATTGTTATATATAAATTGATTTTATACAGTAATAATTATTATTGTTGTATCCTGTTTATATTTAATATTTCATCTTATGAATATTACTAATATTTACGACTTATCATATTGTTTGTCGAATACATATATAATTATGTCCTTATTATGTTTTATATAATATGCTTATTTTGAATCGCTTGTTTACTCTTACGTTTATTTTTATCATATAATATTTTGTGACTATTTCTATCATAATTTATCTTATTAGCATGATTAGTACTATGAGTATGCAGACTTTTTATATACTTATTATTATGTATATGTTTTCATTTTAACGCTTATTATACATGATGACTATATTTGCTATATACATCATAGATTTCTAAATCTTGTTTACCTATTTTGCTTTGATATCTTTTGTTTTTATGCTTTGATTCTATTTGTGTTTCTTTGAACATGTCTATGATTTTGTATTATTTACATTATGCTATATAAATGTTTGTATACTAATAACTATTGTGTATCGTTTCATTCTGCTATTAATTATTATTATGGTTTGTCTCTTTTTGTTTGTCTATATGTATTGATGTGTTTCTATCTATGTTTAATTTCTTACTTAGTGCTATTTTCAAATTGTGATTATGTATTTTCTATATACATTATTATAATCCTTATTGTCTTTCTGCCTGATTTGTTTTGTGTTCTTGTGCTTTCTAGTAATATTGCGTGCTACATTTGTTTATGACTCTTTAATATTGATATTTATTTATATGTATATCTGTATTTTTGTACTTTCGCTGTTTATTGTCATCATGTTCCATCTTTACTATTTATTATATCTATGCCTCCTTATGTGCATTTATGTTTTGACTGCTTTAAACATATGTTGCTATAATACTATCCTTGAACCTTTTTAACATAATTGTAAATTTTTATTTTTCAAAATTTGTGCCTTATATATCTTATTTGGTTGAATGTGATTTGCTGATTGCATTCATGTGTTTTATTTGTAATTATACTCTTTGTATATCTTGAATGTCTATTCTACTAACTGATTGTATGATATTTCTATTGTGATTTGATTTTTATTATTTTCATGTCTCTTTATGTTGTCTATTGTGTTTGTCCAAAACTATATGTATATTTGATCCTTTGCTATTTTGTTTTGCTTACTACTCTTCAAATGTTTCTTTTGCTTTTGCTTGTATACGATTCATCTGTTATTTGTATTGTATTCTTATGTTTTTGTGTTTTAGTATGTTTATTATCTGATTACGTATGAGTGATTTATATTTTGCTGAGATCCTTTTGTCTTTTATCTTCTTTATGCTCTTCTTTTAATTATTTATATTGTCAAGTTGATATGCTTTATCATATATCCTAGTGATTGATAACTGTTTGAATTATGTATTTATATTTCATATCACATTTTTGTATGATATATATTTGTTATATTTTACTTATTCTGTGTTATTGATTATGTTTTAACACTGTGATATGTTATCTTATGATACTATATAATTAATATCATGTTGATATTGTTAGGAATCTTGACCCTAAGATTAGTTAGTTTTGATGATAACAAATATTATATGTTATGTGTATTATGTAGTAACATTTTTTTTGCAGTAACAGAGCTATATCAATAATTATATTCAAAGAGATACTCAAGACATAGATGAGTTCAAGGTAAAATGAAGCAAAGAAGAAGATATACTTTATTGTCAAAATGTAATTTTATATTTTCTTTGCTTAGAAATTTGTACAAGCTTTGATCACTCACACACATGCACACATAGTGTTAGAAAAAACTAACACATGCTTAGTGTTAGAACACACTAAAACATGCTTAGTGTGTTGGTTAAAAATAGAAATCCCTTATGTTAGCCATTAGAGTTTATAAATATTGAGTGAGTCTTAAAATATTTTATTTATACCCCTTAGCAGTTCGAATCTAGAAAAACTCAAAAAGTTTAAAGTTGTAGGTCTTTTCAACAACTTTTCAATAAATCTTAAATCACCTCATTCCGAGGTCGGATGAGAAAGTTACAACCAAAATACTAAAAACAGAATTCTCGAATCTGTGAGTTTATAGTATAGTCGACTACTATGCCTGTAGTCAACTACTAAGCAATTTTTTGACTTCACAGAGTCTGTTTAGAATCAGTGTAGTCGACTACTATGACTTGTAGTCGACTACAGATGTAGTTTTTACAGATTTCAGGTGTTGAATAAGTGACTGTTTATAGCCATTTTGTGGACGTTAATTAGGTTTAAAATTATGTCATTTCATAGGCTATAAATAGGTTTAAACATCAGAAAATAAGCACCAAGTTTTACACTTGTAAGATTCACATATTGCGCAAATTAACTCTCTAAACTTTTAGTTTTTTGATCTGTTTTTCCATAAAAGAGAGTTTCTGATATTGTCTTTGTTCCTATCATTCTTAGAGCTTGTTTAGGTAATATTCACAGAGTTAAAAAGATTGATAAGCCACTGTTACACGTTCACATCTACATCAAGGCTTATTGGATTGGAATTGTACATTGCTTCAAAGAAATATTCTCTCGGTTTATGAGAGGGTTGATCTCTTAATCTAGAGGTCGGTTTACAATTGGCATGGTGTTGTCAATTGGGTTTGTAATTTGCATGGTCTTGTAAATTGACCAGGTTTGCTTTTGATTTTGTAAGGTTTCAAAATTATAGTAGAAACTCTCAAGCGGGATTTGCTTGGGGACTGAATGTACATCGGGGAGGTGGAACTAGTATACATGCTTGTGTTTGTGATGTTCACTTTCTGAGATTGCAATTCATTCCTTGCAATTTATAATCTACTTTACAAACTGACCCTCTAGTGTTTAAGTGTAAAGCTTCTGCAGATTTTTATAAGAGCACACTCTATTCTTAAGGGTCATGATCTTACACTTGGTATACATAAGCAAAATCAAACCCTAAATTTGGTATCAGAGCAAGGTTGAAGAAATAGCATCAACTTTCGACTCAAACTAAAAATTCAAGGAAGGACATTCAATAAATCGTCCACCAATGTTTAATGGTCTAAATTATAACTATTGAAAGTGTAGAATGAAAATCTATCTCCAATCAATTGCCTACGAACTTTAGAACGTTGAGGAAACAAAATACGAGAAGCCAACTACTCCTTTCATGGAATGGACTACATCTCAAAGGAACAATGTAAATTTGGATTCTAAAGCAATGAACGCCTTGTACTGTGCTCTTGACAAGAATGAGTTCAACAGGGTGTCAACGGCCACATCTGCATATGACATTTGGCACACACTCAAGGTAACTCATGAAGGCACATGTAAGGTTAAAGAATCTAAAATTTCTGTTCTTGTACACAACTTCGAATTGTTTAGAATGAAGGAAAACGAGATCATTGGAGAGATGATTACAAGGTTTACCGATATCACCAATTCTCTCATCGGTCTTGGAAAAGTATACACTCAAGTGGAGATGGTGCGAAAGATACTTCATTCACTTACTCCATAATAGGAAAAGAAAGTTACCACAATAGAGGAAGCAAATGACTTATCAACTCTTACGGTAGAAAATCTAATTAGTAACCTCATGACTTATAAAGTTCAAAATGAAGATAGAAAGAATGAGCATGAAACAAAGAACAAGAAAGTGCTTGCATTTAATAGTACTTCGGATAAAGAAATGAGCATGTTTGCACGCAAGTTTCGAAAGTTCATAAAACAAGGTAAGTTCAAATCAAAAAATTCAAATTCAAATAACTTACTTTGTTTCAAATGTAACAAACGAGGATATATGAAGAAAGATTGTCCATTGTTAAAAAATAAACAAAAATCAAATTATTTCAACAACTTCAACAATATTCAAAGCAACAAGAAAAGGAAGGCTTTGGCGATTACATGGGATGATAGTGATGATTCGTCTTCGGATGAAGAAATCAAAGAAAAGAAAAGCACCTATATGTGTTTTATGACACAAGATGAAGTAAATGACAATGAAGAGCTTTTAGATGCTTTTAACGAATTATATGAAATATTTTTGAGATTAAAGGCTTCACATAATTTTCTTAAAGGTAAAAATAAAAGATTACCTGAAGAAAATTCTAATTTTAATTCTTCTACTATTTCTTATTCTTAAGTAATCGAATTGAAAGAGTAAAATAAATCCTTGCTTAAAGAAAATCATATTTTGACTAATGAGAATGTTTATCTAGAATCAGAATGCAATGATTTAAAAATTCACATTAATGTTTTAGGTAAAGATATTTCTTCTATTAAATTAAAATATGATGATATATACTTGAATATTAGTAAATTTAATAAATGTAAAGAGAATTTGAATAATTTGTTCTCATTTCAAAAATCTTCAAACAATCATTTTGGCATTGGATTTGTTCCTAAGTATTTTACAAAGAATGATTATGTTTTGAAGAAGAATAATAAGAATATTCATGCCAAACAAAATATGTATATATGGATTCCTAATGATTTGAATATTCATGATAGGAATGATTATATTTCATCTTATATGTATGAAGTTTGCAATTAAAAGAATTACACTTATGTTAATAAATGGAAACCAAATTCCATGTGCATTTGATTCCTAAGGGCTAATCCTAATGATATAATATAAAAGGGTACTAAAGTGCTTAATGTTTTTATTAAGGTACCCGGAAAAAGAAAATTTTAATAAGAATTATGTTTATTTCTTTTTGATAATGACAAAGGGGGGTTATATAAAAAAAATTTAAATTTTTTACCAATGTTTTGATGCAGGGAGAGTAAAAGATTTTATTTAATGATTTCATGCAGGGGGATTAAAATTTTTATATCTTAATAACATATATTTATCATCATCAAAAAGGGAAAGAATGTTAAGAATCTTGACCCCAAGATTTGTTTGTTTTGATGATAACAAATATTATATATTATGTGCTAACATTTGTTTTACAGTATCAGAGCTATATTAACAATTATATTCAAAGAGATATTCAAGACATAGATGAGTTCAAGGCAAAATAAAGTAAAGAATAAGATATACTTTATTATCAAAATGTAATTTTATATTTTTTTGTTTAAAAATTTGTACAAGCCTTGATCACTCACACACATGCACACACATAGTGTTAGAACACAACAACACATGCTTAGCGTGTTGGTTAACAATAGGAATCCCCTATGTTAGCCATTAGAGTTTATAGATATTGAGTGAGTCTTAAAATATTTTATTTATACCCCTTAGCAGTTCGAATCTAGAAAAACTCAAAAGCTCAAAGTTGTAGGTCTCTTCAACAGCTTTCAAAAAAATCTTAAATCACCTCATTCTAAGATCAGATGAGAAAGTTACAGCAAAAATACTAAAAACAGAATTTTAGAATATGTAAGTTTACAGTGTTGTCGACTACTATGTCTTATAGTCGAGTACTAAGCAATTTTCTGACTTCACAGAGTCTGTTTAGATTCAGTGTAGTCGACTACTATAACTTGTAGTCTACTACAGATGTAGTTTTTCCAGATTTCAGGTTTTGAATAAGTGGCTGTATATAGCCATTTTGTGGATGTTAATTAAGTTTAAAATTATGTCATTTCAGAGGCTATAAATAGGTTTAAACATCACAAAACAAGCACCAAATTTTACACTTGTAAGATTCACATATTGTGTAAATTAACTCTCCAAACTTTTAGTTTTTGATCTGTTTTTCCATAAAAGAGAGTTTCTAATATTACCTTTGTTCCTATCATTCTTAGAGCTTGTTTAGGCAATATTCAGAGAGTTAAAAAGATTGATAAGCCACTGTTACATGTTCACATCCACATCAAGGCTTATAGGATTCGAATTGTACATTACTTCAAAGAAAGGTTCTCTCGGTTTATGAGAGGGGTTGATCTCTTGATCTAGAGGTTGATTTACAATTGGCATGGTGTTGTTAATTGGGTTTGTAATTTGCATGGTCTTGCAAATTGGTCAGGTTTACTTTTGATTTTGTAAGATTTCAAAATCATAATAAAAACTCTCAAACGGGATTTGCTTGGGGACTGGATGTACACCGGGGAGGTGGAACCAGTATACATGCTTGTGTTTGTGATATTCACTTTTTGAGATTGTCATTCTTTCTTTGCAATTTATAATCTACTTTGCAAACTCACCCTCTAGTATTTAAGTGTAAAGCTTCAACAGATTTTTATAAGAGTATACTCTATTCTTAAGGGTTACGATCCTACACTTGGTATACATAAGCAAAATCAGACCCTACAAATATTATATTTTTCTATGATTGTATATTTATTGTTGACTTTTTGTTATTAAACTATGTTGACTGATACTCATATTTTTTCCTATGCCTAGATGTTATGTTATTTTATAATTTGATACGTATCATCTATTTAATTTACAAAATACAAACTTCTTTATGCATGTGCAATCTCTTTCAAATATATGTTCACTCTCTTTTTGTTTTACTTACCTCATTCTTATTATTTATACTCATTACCTGCCTCAATGATATCTTTTAAAAATGATTGATTAAGTATATTTTCTGATTCTGTGTATTTGTATTTATACATGCCCTTTCAATTATCTGTACTCCCATTAATTTTGATTGTATATTATACTTTTGATTAATTATACGATGTTTTATTATGCTACGTGTGATTAGCGTATTGTGTGATTTGTCTGTATTAAGATTATATTTTATTTATATGCTATGATTAATACTAGTGTATATTTATTAACCTTTTGATGCATTAGTTTAATGATTAGTATTGGTTTTGTTTTTTTGTAGTTAAATTTGTGTAGTGTATGCTTTGTATTATTATATTTGGCTACCTTTGTTATTTGTATGCTAAATTTACATCTTATATTTTGTGTCCTTTTACATTCTCCTCTGCTTGTGGATATCATTCTATATCTTTGTCCTTGGTTTCTTTGTTATTTTAATTCTAAGGTTGGAATTTGTTTTAAAGGGGGTAGAATGTAATGATAATGAATTTTCGATACTAGTTAAAATAATTTTTCTAGTATTTTAAAATATTCAATTGTAATTTTTAAAAGAGTATTTATATTTTCTCGATTTTTTAAAAAAAATTGATTTAAAATCTAATTTTATATTTATTTAAATGACTTTGATAATTATAAACTAACTTGATGTAGTGAAAACTTTTCAATTAATATTTGTTATATTATTGTTTTGTTATTATAAGTATCGTATTAATTATAATAATTTTATCCCTAATTATTGTTAATTTTACAAATCATTTCCTTAATTAGTTTTATTATTCTTAACCCTAACTATATAAATAACTCTTTCTCTTTCTCTTCCTCTCTCTCTCTCTCTCTCTCTCTCTCTCTCTCTCTCTCTCTCTCTCTCTCTCTCTCTTTCTCTCTCTCTCGTGTTCTTTTTTCGCTGTCGCTCTCCCTTAACCAGCCCAAGCCCCGAGCTCCTCCTCTTCGCCTTGACCTCCTGTTCTAGCCATCAACCGCCACCTCCCCCACTCGCTACCTCCTCACCCCCTCCATGTTGATGCCGCCTTCCAGAGGCGTCTCCACCTTCAGCGCCGATGCACCGCATCAATCGCAAACGACTCATTCGACGCAACCCTATGCAAGATCCCCTCTCTTGTCTCGTGTTAAAATTATTGGTTAGTTAATAATATTGGTTAAATTATTTCATGTGTAATTATTTAATAGTTGTAGTTCCATCTTGCACTGTTATTAGTAGTTGTTCACGATTCTATTCATGATTCATAACACTAACACATAGTATTAATTGCACTTATCATCCCTTGTTATAATTTAGAATTATGAGAAATACATGACTGTGGTGAACTGTGCAATCTGAATAAGACGTAGAGGCTTGTGTGTTATTGACTTAGAAAATACAAGAGATTTAGGATGGGAAAGTCTTTGTTCATATGATTGGATGTGGCTGTTGATGTATCTTCCAGGCTCGCACCAGTGAGTTTGTCTAGCACTAGGCTTGGTTTGTTGGGTCAAAGTGAAGTTTGTGTAGTCACTTTGGTCAGTGAGTTTGATATTCACCCGAGTTTAGCTTGAGTTCGAACCAGGCTCAAAACAGATTGTGTGTAGTCCTCTGACCGAATTTGTGTAGCGGTATTGGATGCACGTATGGGATACGCAAGCAGTCAGTTATCTGATAATATGAACGTTGACTCTATGTGAGATGTGGATCAGTAACCTATTATAGGATGATTTGTTACAAACCCTTATTACCCAGTTGATTTTTAGATTCTTATGATTATTATAATTTAGTGGTGGATTGCATTACGATTTGTTAGATTTCTAGTTACACGTTTCTATTATCATTTTTTTGGTTACATCGGTTATCGCATTGGTCATTCGACCGTTCTATTTTTTTTAGGGTCTTGTCGTGTGCTATGCATGCTGACGTACATCTGTTTTCTCTGGTGTACGTCAGATTTAGAGGATGGATAGCTCCAGTATGGAGACGTCTTGCAGCCAGAGTGTCTTCCAGATGGAGTCGAAGAGAAAAATGGAGCTTAGTATTTTCTTTCTGTAGTTGTTGATGGACACTAGATTACTTATGTAGTATCTTCTCTTTTAGCCTTTTGAGGGATTTAGTTACCTTTGTAGTATTTTCTTTATAATTCTGTTGGACGATGTAGAACCCCGTAAATTTTATAATGAATATATGTGAATTATTGAAGATAAATAATTCTTTTGCGATAATTAATCAAAAATATATTAGATGAATGTGATGAATAGTGTTTAGGAGCCTAGCAAGTGATTCTATGCGAGA
Organism: Asparagus kiusianus; assembly: GCA_022839385.1. Taxonomy (NCBI): domain Eukaryota; kingdom Viridiplantae; phylum Streptophyta; class Magnoliopsida; order Asparagales; family Asparagaceae; genus Asparagus; species Asparagus kiusianus. The sequence goes on along the minus strand of BQKN01065953.1, from coordinate 775,276 downwards.
GGAATCAAGTGGACTGACCAGCATGTTAATTAACAATCATAGCAGGCAGTTTTTCTGCTGCGCGGTCGACCGCGATGGGCGCGGCGGTCGACCGCACAGTAGTCGGGCACTCAGGAGACATATTTCCTGTTGTACGGTCGATCGTGCTGGGCGCGGCGGTCGACCGCGTAACAGACAGTTTGTTTTCTCAGATTCAGGTCTAAACGAGTTTCGGATCGGGTTGTGGGGTTTGTATATATTCTAATGAACCCGAGAGATCCCTCTTTCCATCTAAAATCAGAAACCCTAGCCCCCCTCTCTTCCCTAAAACCCTACTTTTCATTTCCTGGTAATTTGGGAGGAGTTTCGAAGGATTTGCTGCAGATTTTTGGTGGGATTCAGCAAAGGAAATCGTTCTCCTACAGATCTAGGGTTCATTTCTCACCAGAGGCGAGTAACATCTCGCCCAACTTCACCCTCTTTGTTTTCCATGCTTTATTTGAGTTTTAATTTGGTTTTATTGAGCCTAAATCGTATTTTATAAGTAGAAAATAGATCATTATGGTATATGATGTGAGAACCAAGTATTTCAGATTTTAAAAGCTCATCAACGAATTTTAATTAATGAGATCTAGGTCTGAAAACGTTTTTAGCAAAAATAAATCTTGTTTTCACTGTTTTAAAAAACATCTAAATCATGTTTATATGTTTGAGATCTTTGTGATAGATTTTAAATATTTAAATTTGTTTTTTATGCCAAATAACATATTAGAAACATTAGTATTTCAATATCATAAGAAATTTTTTTAAGGTTTCGAAGCTGACAGAAACCCAGATTTGGGCTTCTGTCTGCTTCGCGGCTGACCGTGGTGGATGCGATGGTCGACCACTGGGCACGCATAAGGGTAAAGACTGTCTGCCCTCTGCGCGGTCGACCGCATTGGGCGCGGCGGTCGACCGCGGGTCGTCCAGCTGAGCAGTGAAGTTTCTGCTCTGGGCGTGGTCGACCGGGGGTGACCTCTGCGGTCGACCGCCGCATAGTTTTGAGCTTAGTGATGTTTGGCGCTGTGCGCGGTCGACCGGAGTGACCTCTGCGGTCGACCGCCGCACAAATTATTTGCCTTGTTAGTTTTTGTTGGACATCTTACTTGTTCGAGCGTTTGCCTCGATCATCTGACTTTAGTTTTCAATCTTACTAGGTATCTACGCATGATAGATGGCCTGAGGGTACCAGTTTAGAATCGCACACCAAGTTTTGTATAAGTAGATCCTTCCATGTATATCAATGATATTTGCTCAGTTGCATAGTCCTCGTGTTGGACTATAATCTATAGAAGTCCTCGTGTTGGACTATAATCCATTTCAGTCCTCATGTTGGACATTTACCCATTTGTCCTATGTGTTGGGGAATCTCTATATCTAGTTCATATATTGGACATTTTTCTTAACCCTGTATGTGGCATTTCACATGAGTTATGACATGACACTTATGTAGAATATGACATGGTACTTATGTTGGACATGACATGATACTGTATTTATATTCCGAGATGGGTTGTATTTCTTTTCTATTATTGTTCCTGTACTAGAACTCGGGTTTGGTATTTAGGGGTTTACAATTTGAGATACAAGGTATATACATGAGGGTTTCCTTGTTTGGATTATTTCGCTCGACGTACCTATGCTCGTGTTGTAAATTTCTAAACACCAAAATCCTCTTTTTCTTGTTAGGATCAATGATTTTAGATTATTATGTATTAACTGTATTTTCTTATGCAACGAGCCCTTCTTCCTTGGGGTTGGTTGTGATGTTGCTCGCTAGCGCTTTGACGCTCGTTGTCCCTCCCCCTGTCAGGTCATGAGCTAGGAACCCGAAGAGTCGCAGGTTGATGGCGACACACTTTAGTGTTCAGCTATCTATTTTAGCTATGTTTTATTTTGGAGCTCCACTGTAGTTTTTGTTTGACATTTGAGGACTATTTTCTCGATGTTGTAAAGGCTGTATGCCTTATTTCTTTTACTCAGACGTTTTGTATTTGAGACTTGTTGAGAACTCTAGTTTATCTACTTCAGCCATTGATTATGTATTTTTGTATATTGGATGATGAGATATCTATGTGGTTGTTATCATTTCATCAGTTATCACTTGTATTATCTTTTACTTGCTTTTGTATCTATACCTGTTGTTGACTCTACGAGAGAGATGTTAATTATGATGGTGAAACATGGTATTACATGGTATGGTGTATGGCAGGTTTGACATTCTTGGTTTCACCCTGGACTGTAGCCTTGTGTTAACCCAGGGGCGTCACAATTGGTATCAGAACTCTAGTTTCAGTATCCTTAGGATCATCCTGTGTCGAGTTGTGAAGCTAGGATAGAGTTTCTTAGGATTCATGTATAGAGTCCGTAAGGATTTCCTAGTATGAGTGAGGACGATATATGCGTATATCTTAAAATTTGAGAATTTTTTTTATGACAACTATTTTGTATAAATTTAAAGTATTTGTGTGGATACTATATGTTGTGAAAAATTTGTATTGTGATACATTAATTATAGATGTCTATTTTTGACTCATAAACTTTTATTTTCTTATGATTAGAGAGATGGCTGGACGTGGTAGACCTCGTACTCGGAGAGCTGGATAGGCAGAGTCACAGCAGGCTCCACCTGAGTAGCAGCCAGCTCAAACCGAGCCACAACAGGCACCACCCGAGCCGCAGCAGGCTCCTCAGTACTTTGTGGATATTATGGCTCCTCTTATTGCCAGGATGACAGCTATTGAGGAGTTGGTGATGACTCATATAACACCACGGACACCACCACCACCGGTAGCTCAACAGAAGGGGATTCCCACCGTTCATGTCAGAGAGAGATCCCCAGAGATCACGGCTACAGCCATTCCTCTAGCAGTCCCAGATAGAGCTACAGAGCAGGAGGCTTGGCTCCGTATGGTGGAGAGGTACCAGAAGATGAGGGCACCAGAGTTCCAGGGGTCACCAGACCGTCTTGCAGCTCGTAAGTGGAAGGAGGATGTGAGCAATATACTTGACATACTCAGTGTGGATTCAGTTCAGAAATAGAGGTTAGCATCCTACAGTCTGAAGGGAGATGCCGGGAGATGGTAACGACTCTAGTTTACTCCAGAGCAGAGGATGACCCTCACATGGGAGGATTTCATATACTTCTTTGATGGGCAGTACTATTCTTCTGCACCACGGACTGGGAAGGAACTTGAGTTGTCCCGGTTGACTCAGGGGGATATGACAGTGATAGATTTTAAGAGCAGATTCATGGAGTTGCTATATTTCACAGGTATGTGGCAGACAGGAGAGCGTTAGGCTCAGATGTTCTTAGCAGGGCTTCGCCCTAATCTCCGTCGGTACCTCATCTCGAGGAGGTTCTATTCAGTTAGGGAGGTAGCTGAGGCCGCCACTTTACAGGAGATTGAGACTACTATGTTCCAGAAGGATAAGGAAGGGAAAGCCGAGGCAGGACAGAGCGGGGATAAGGGCAAGAACAAGAGACCTTTTTCTGGACCTCAGCAGCTGCATCAGGGCCCTTATAAAAAGGGACTTCAGCAGGATCAGAGAGCGCATCAGCAGCGCAAGTTCCAGGGATCTTGTTTTAACTGTTGCAAGGTCAGGCATAAGGCATCGGAGTGTCGAAGCGCAACAGCAGGAGCCCAGCAAGGCAAGGGTCCGAACCAGCAGCAGCAACGATAGCAGGGCAGAGGTCAGGTCTAGCAGAACAGGCTAGAGGCACCGCCAACAGCACAGAGGACTTAGGGACAGATTCTAGCAGTTCAGGAGGTTCCTCAGGGGCAGATTGTTCCATATTCTCCATCTTCAACAGCAGAGCAGTCTTCAACCACAGGCAGGGTATATGCAGTGATTCCCCGTGATCATGGAGCTAGCGGAGCCGTAGTGGAGGGTATGTTCCTAGTGGATTCTCTTCCCGCCCGTATTCTTTTCGATTCGGGAGCTTCGCATTCTTTCATCTCTCATGCATTTATGACTAGACTCCAGCTTGTAGCTCAGCCTCTAGACACCCCTTTATCAGTTTCCACCCCTTTAGGTGAGGTATCGCTTCTGGAGAGCATTTGTAGGAGGTGTACCGTCAGCCTAGACGAGTTAGAGTTCATAGTTGATTTGATTGTGTTGCATATGTCTGAGTTTGATGTCATCCTTGGTATGGATTGGTTGTCTTCTTATCATATTAGTATTGACTACTTTACGAAGACAGTCAAGTTGCGAATGTCCGACGGGTCCGAGATGATTGAAGTCACCTCTCAAGGCAACCGTTTTGCGGAGTCATTTCTGGCGTACATCGAGGAGGTGATGCGACGAGATCAGGGTGTTGATTTATTAGAGACTAGAGTTGTCTCAGAGTATCAGGATGTCTTTCAGGACATACCTGGATAACCTCCTGTGAGAGAGGTTGAGTTCTGTATTGAGTTGCAGCCAGGCACAGCGCCGATATCCCGCGCACCTTATCGCATGGCACCAGTTAAGATGCGGGAGCTTCGGACCCAGTTAGACGAGTTGTTAGCCCAGGATTTTATTCGCCGGAGTCATTCTCCTTGGGGCGCACTGATCCTCTTCATGAAGAAGAAGGACGATAGTATGAGATTGTGCATAGATTATAGAGAGTTGAACAAGGTTACTATCCGGAATAGGTACCCATTACCTAGGATTGATGACTTATTCAACCAGTTGCAGGGAGCGTAGTATTTCTCGATGATTGATCTTCATTTAGGCTATCATCAATTGCGGGTTCGGGAGATGGATATTCCTAAGACCGCTTTTCTTACTCGATACGGATCTTTCGAGTTCTTGGTCATGCCATTTGGGTTGACCAATGCACCCGTGGTATTCATGGACTTAATGAATCGGGTTTTTCGTCCCTTCTTGGATCAGTTTGTGATCGTTTTTATTGATGATATACTCGTTTACTCGAGATCGGAGGCAGAACACGAGGAGCATCTACGGGTAGCTTTGAGGACTCTGCAGGAGCATCAGTTACATGTCAAGTTTAGCAAGTGTGAATTTTAGCTTTTAAAAGTCAAATTTCTCGGCCACGTCATCAGTAAAGAGGGTATAGCAGTGGATCCAGCTAAGGTTACAGCAAATCTTGATTGGGAGCCACCGAAGACAGTGACCGAGATTCGTAGCTTTTTGGGATTAGCTGGCTACTACAGGAAGTTCATTCAGTACTTCTAGAAGATTTTGATGCCGCTTACACACCTTACGAAGAATGGTGTATAGTTTATTTGGAGCATGAAGTGTCAGAAGGCCTTTGATACATTGAAGGCTAAGTTGACTACATCATTGATTTTGACTATTCCGAGCAGCGACAGGACATTCGTCGTGTATACAGATGCATCGTTGGTAGTCTTAGGAGGCGTATTGATGCAGACTCAAAGAGTAGTAGCATATATCTCACGGCAGTTTAGGGTGCATGAGCAGAACTATCCCACTCATGACTTGGAGTTGGCAGCAGTGGCATTTGCACTGAAGTCATGGAGGTACTACCTATATGGAGTAGAGTTTGAGTTATTCACAGACCATCAGAGTCTGAAGTATCTCTTTTCTCAGAAGGAACTCAACCAGAGACAGCAGAGGTGGATTGAGTTTATCAAGGACTACGAGTTCGCGATTCAGTATCATCCGGGGAAGGCGAACGTCGTAGCAGATGCCTTGAGCAGGAAGCGTCGACATCGGATTTCAGCTTTGAGGTGTGTAGGCGTATAAAATTGCCTATAGGTCCCTTAACACAGCTCGATGACGCCGATCGACAAACAGACCATCAGGCGACGTATCCAAACACGACCGTTAGCCCGCAAACACCGAAGCCAAACGATACGCGACGAAGCGGACTACCGAGGCTACGAAGCTGATGAACCGCACGCAAATAACGGAATGAATCCACTCACGTGCGGAATCAAGCCAACGGGTTGAGGAATCAACGAGTCATCCAACCAAGAGCAGACTCGGATGAATCGCGATCAAGTCAAGATCAGTTTCGGATTCGAACTTAGAAGCGGATCTACTGCCAAATCAGGTCAACGAATCGAATCCGAACCAATCAACCGCAGAACCGGAAAACGGGCACAAAGAGGCAAAACGACAAACACCTGGAGGTCGGCTCACCGAGCCACCAAGGAGGCTCGATGGCCGAGCCACCAAGTGGTGGCTCGGCCGAGCCACCTATAGGTGGCTCGGCGGCCACCTTAGTGGCTCGGCCACCACCGAGCCACCACAAGGTGGCTCGGTGGCCGAGCCACCAAGGTGACCGACCGAGCCACCTTGAGGTGGCTCGGTGGCCGGCCACCCTGTGCCAGGGGCACAGTGAAGGTAGCCTATAAATAGGCCCCCCCTTGTTCATTTGAAGAGGTTGGATTTTGGAGAGGCGAAGCCCTGTTGGATTGGAGACTTAGATCTAAAAAAGATCCAAACTTTGGGACTTCGGGGACTTGCTCATCCAGATCTGGTGCTCGGCGATCGTCAACGTCAAAAAAGGCAGGTGTTCGAGAGGACCGGATCTCAGATCTACGCGTGCGTACTCCGGATCAAAGCTTGGTCTTTGATCCCGAGATTTGGGCGACTATTTCCTTGGTGAAATAATCCCCCCGACTATTATTTCCTTAGTGAAATAATACCCATCGTACTGCGTAGATCTGACCAGATCTAGATCTTGCGGTGGTCCACGGATAAACCCCGGCGCAGGCAAACAACCCACGCAAGCGAGCGACCGCAAAACAGGAGCTCGTGATTTGTTCGACACAAAAGGAGAAAGCTGTAATTTTTCTTTATTTTTCTTTGATTTTCATTGTAACCGGATCTTATAAAAAGACCAGATCTTTGTAACTCAAAAAGCTGTTATTCAAGATAGCAATGGAATCATCAATGAAGAAGGCTACGATTTTCACCGCGAACAATCTGGCGGCCACAGTGGGAGCCACCGATCTCGCTGCCGAGATCGGAGCGTCGCAGCCGCGGATCTCAATCCCGGTCGTGGAGGAGGTCGAATACGAGTTCGACCAGCAGAAGTTCGAGGAGTACCTGTCATCCTCGTCCGGATCAACCTCCCCCCGCAAGTCCAAGAAGTTCTCCTCCAGGAGAAAAGCTCGTTGGTATGAAGATGTCGAAAACACCAACGAAGATCTCGGCCCGCTGGATGCCAAAGCTGCATCGGGCGAGATTCCTCCAATTTCCAACCAGGTCAAGCCGGTTCCTGCTAATTCCTCCGTCACCAAAGGTGTGGTGACTCTCTCAAAGAGAGCCCGCCAAAGGCGACGCCAACGCTTGGCCCGAGAATTCGCGAAGGCAATGGAATCCACAGATGGAATCCGCCATAACGCGAGTCCGAAGAACAAGAGAGGCAAACAGCCTCAACAACCAATGAACGGCGGCTCTTCCAAGCCATCCACAATGGAATGGGTCCGTGTTAAACGGAACCGTTCAACGCTGGAAGAGCGTATTCGCAAGCGCCGCGCACTATCAGCGCAGGCACGGGCTCAAGCCGAAGAAGCCCGTAGAAGGCTGCAGAAGGAGGTGGCAAAGAAACCACCACCAACCCACCAAGTATGGAGGCTGAGATCTGAAGCGGCGATTCAGGTTAAGGCACAATCGTTACAACCTTCGAAGCAGGTTCAACCTCCGGCGAGCCAACTCAAATCGCCGATAATCCCCATAGATGCTCCGGGAGATCCCGCAAGACCATCCCGAAGAAGGAGGTCAGTTTTGGAACGCCTCGGTTCAATTCCCGGTGAAAGAGGCAAGGCTCCAGTTCAAGAACATTTGGGCCCGATGAAGAAGCCCCGAACGACTCAACTTGTTGGGGGTTGCCGTCATTTTTAATATGACAAGGAGTTCAAGGCTGCTACGCGCGCTAATTTGCGCATTGAAGTCCAGGAGCCCGCTGAGAATTCACGCCCACAAAGGCATGTTTCGAGGCGCGTAACTTTTGAAAGCCCGAAGAAGGCAGTTCACCCTCAGAAGGAAACGTTGTCATCCGATGATGATAACGTTATACCTGAGAAGTCGTGCCAACACACAATAGGTTACTCCGATCTTCAAACAGACGAGTTGTACTATCGTGTTGGGGGTACGAAGAAAACTAGGAAGAGGAATCCTCAAAGGCTAGAGAATCAATGCCCCTGTTCCAAACTCATTCGGGCGGTATTGTCTGAGTGTAACTGCATCAAGGCGGTCCCCGAAAGAGTTTCGGTTTTTGAAAGGCTCAGCACTAAAATGCCAAAGCTAAGGTCTAGGCGTTTCCGACGAAGAAGAACGGCGGTTGAAGATGGAGAATTTTCGAGGGTCACCGCTAACATGACCAGCAAAAGGACATCGGCACGGGATAATCTCGAGTCGATTCTGAAAGCATCCCGGCGTCTAACCCGTCTGCAGTTTGGAGCCATCGCACGAGGAACTTATGGTAGGGTTCGAACAAGATTACCTTCAGAAGGTGAAGAATCGGATGCCTGCTCTGCGGTCGCATCAGATAATATAGTATCCAGTGAGGGGGAACCCCGCGAGTCGCTGATGATAAGCGCGGAACAAGTGGCCAAGATGCTCGAAGAAGCCATGGCTAAACAGCAAGAGAGCTTCAAGTTCGAAATACAGATGGCCATGCAGACTATGAGAGAGATGCATGACCAACAAATCCAGGCATTGAGGAACCAACAAGGCGAACCAAGTCGTCGTAACCAGAACAATCTGGAAAATGAGGACACAGGTGCAAATGAAACTCATAATGCCAATAACCCTCCCATCAATGCAGGGGGTGGTAACGAGGATGCCAACGAAGATACAAGTAAAAACTTAAAGATCAAAAACCTCGAGAGCAAAATCAATACGTTGATTTCCGCTCAAGAGATGAAGGAGACGGGCATTCCTTGTCCATATCCAAGAGAGTGGGAATCAATCCCCTATCCGACGAAGTTTAGTCTAATCAACTTCACGCCGTTCGATGAGAAGGGTTCCCCCGCTCAGCATTTGATTTATTTCAAATCGCATTTGGGTGTTATCTCTGGTAATGAGCCTCTGATGGTACGGTCCTTCGTTGGTACTCTTCGTGGAGCCGCCTTCGATTGGTATCGCCGCCTCAAGCCAGGAAGCGTAAATAGCTGGGACGACATGGAGACAAAATTCCTCGCTAACTTCTTCGATGACGACACCGAGATATCTATCGGAACGTTGCTCGACGAGAAACAAAAGGACGGGGAATTGGTCGATACTTTCGTCAAGAGGTTCTGGAACAAAGCGATGAACTGTCGGGACCCAATCACTAAAGAGTTCATCCTCCAAACTTGCCACAAGAACCTCGCATTGGACGTGTTGGAAGCAATGGGGACAGCACCATCCAACTCTTGGAAAGACTTGAAGGTGCACGGTGAACAAGCCGAGCGCTTCCTCTGAAGGAAAAAGGCCGAGAGGAGACAAGCGACGAAGAATCCTCCGAACTCGAACTTCGCCTCCCGTGGTAAGGGCAAGACACCTGCAGCCGTTGTTGATGCTAATCAAACGTCACAACAGCAGCCCCGGAGACAACAAAAGACCTCGGGCCCGAAACTCCAAAAAGAGTATTCCTTCAAGGACGAAGACGTTCCAGCCATCTTCGAATCCCTCTTTGAAAACAACAAGATCAAGCTCCTGCCCATCACGAATCAGGAGGAAGCTAAAAATACTGCGGATCCAAAATACTGCGCATATCACAGGAGGATCCTTTATCCAACCAAGGCGTGCTTTACACTCAAGAATAGCATCCAAACCTTGGTTGAAGCCGGCGTCATAACACTAGGGTAAGCCAGTTGAGAACGGCCAACTCCGACCGGTATAAGAGTATAAACTGATTCCTGACACTCCGATAAGTATAATAGTATAAACTGCTTCTTAACACTCCGATAAGTATAAGAGTATAAACTGCTTCTTAACACTCCGATAAGTATAAGAGTATAAACTGCTTCTTAACACTCTGAAGAGTATATGAGTATAATCTGCTTCTCAATCCTCCGACCGGTATAAGAGGTTAAACTGCTCCCTGATACTCCAATAGGTGTATGAGTCTAAACTATTTTCTTTCTTCCACGGGAAGTTCCTGGAGAGTGCCATGCGTGGTATTCTTAAGGATAACCCGATCGTGCAGCTGATACAATGATACACCCAGTTTTACAAAGAAAGCTGGGGGTGGATAATTCATGTAACAGGAAGTTCCCAGAAGAATGTTAAATGTAATATTCTTAGGGATAACCCGGTCATGATGAATAAAGTGATAAACACTAAACTCCTAATTTCCGAACACACTTTTGCTGAGATGAAATCCGATCACTTCATTGGATCAATTTTCCCTCACAAAACTCTCATTGGTGTTTGACGACTCATAGTCTCCATCACAGAATCCCCCACTGATCAAACTAATTGACGGCGGGACCACCAAAATTCTTTCTTGTTTAATCCATTCAAACTTCCGCTATGTTCGTGCACTCAACACTTTCATTGTTAGAGTCCGGATATAATGCTTAGAATTTTGATCTATCAATCATTGACGAATTATCAAAGCCCCCTTTTTGTTAAGTCTTTATCACTTAACATCAGGAACCCCCTTTGAATGATTTGTATGAATCAACATTCCTACAGTGATTTGTACTCTCACTCTCACTTTTCACTTGGTCAAACCTTCCTACAGTTAGGGCCAAAACCAAAATCCCCTCTCGATTCCTTCAATGAATGAGAGGCCCACAAATCGAACGATCAAACCTTCTTACAGTTAGGATCGTTTTAAACCTCCCACTTGGTCAAACCTTCCTACAGTTAGGACCACAATCAAAATCCCCTCTCGATTCCTCCAATGAACGAGAGGTCCACTTTCAAATCGAGTGATCAAACCTTCCTACAGTTAGGACCAAAACCACGATTCATTCTCGACAAATGAGAAATTCATCTTTAGTTCGGTAATCAAACCTTCCGATAGTTAGGGTTATCCGAATCTTTTCGATTCTCAGAGTGGAGATCCCACTCTCAGTTTTACCTTTCCGGATTCTGGGGGGGGGAGATCCCACCTCGAGTCTCCTTTCCAACTGGGAATAGAATATAAAATTCTTCCTTCCTTGTATTCGGGTTCGCCTTCACCCTAAAAGAAGACCGGGAAATAAAATATAAAATTCTTCCTTTCCCACACCAACCTTTTCCAAGAATATAGGATTCATCGTAGGAAGTTTATCCCGAATCCTAAGCAGGGATAAGTCTGCGCCTAACACGCGCTGCCGGTTTAGTCTTTCTCCGTAGAAGAAGACACCAGAGTTCGATTCTGGGGTATTTTATCCTAAACCTCAGTAAGGATAAGCCTGCGCCTAACCCGCGCTGTCGGTTAGTTCTTAACCGTTTAAAAAGAACACTCGCCCACATATTCAACATTGTGGCAGGTTGTTATTAATAACACCAAAATCCATGCCTTACATGCATGGGGAATGTCATCCCGAATCCTAAGAAATGATATGTCGACGCCTAACACGTGCTGCCGGTTTAGTCTTTCTCTGTAGAAGAAGACACCAGAGTTCGATTCTGGGGTATTTTATCCTGAAACCTCAGTAAGGATGAGCCTGCGCCTAACCCGCGCTGCCAGTTAGTTCTTAACCATTTAAAAAGAACACTCGCCCACATATTCAACATTGTGGTAGGTTGTTATTAATAACACCAAAATCCATGCCTTACACGCATGGGGAATGTCATATTGAATCCTAAGAAAGGATATGTCGACGCCTAACACGCGCCGCCGGTTTAGTCTTTCTCCGTAGAAGAAGACACCAGAGTTCGATTCTGGGGTATTTTATCCTGAAACCTAAGTAAGGATAAGCCTGCGCCTAACCCGCGCTGCCAGTTAGTTCTTAACCGTTTAAAAAGAACACCCGCTCACATATTCAATATTGTGGCAAGTTATTATTAATAACACCAAAATCCATGCCTTGCACGCATGGGGAATTTCATCCTGAATCCTAAGAAAGGATATGCCGACGCCTAGCACGCGTCGCCGTTTAGTCTTTTTCCGCAGAAAAAAGACACCAGAGTTTGATTCTGGGGTATCTTATCCTGAAACCTAAGTAAGGATAAGTCAGCGTCTAATACACATTGCCGGGTAGCCTATTCCCATAACAATAGCAAAGTCTACGTATTCGGAGTCGTAGCGCAAAGTCTAAGGGAGTTCATTCCATTAGCACAACGTTACATGCGGAACGGATTTAGACAATCCGCATGCTAGCCCGACCCAAACGGTAGTCGGTAAAGGCTAATCAAATCCGTTGAAGGCTGGGGGTTAGCCAAAAATCCTAAGTCAACGCCTAACACGCGTCGCCGGGTAGCCTATACCCGTAACAAATGGTAAAGCCTATGTATTCAACATCATAGCATAAAGTCTAAGGGAGTTCATTCCTTTAGCACATCATCACATGCGGAACGGATTCAAACAATCAGCATGTAAGCCCGATTCAAACGGTAATCGGTAAGAGCACGTCAAATCCGTTGAAGGCTGAGGATTTGCCAAAAATCCTAAGTCAACGTCTCATACACGTTGCTGTTTAGTCTTTTCACAGGAGAAAGACGAAGTCTACGTATTCAATATCGTAGCACTAAAAGGGTTAACTCTTTTAGCTTAACGTCACATGTGGAACGGACTTAAACAATCCGCATGCTAGTCCGACTCAAACGGTAGTCGGTAAAGGCTTATCAAACCCGTTGATGGCTTAGAATTTGCTAAAAATTATATAAATACGAGTCATTGACGCATCAATTTTACAAATTGGTCTCGTGACTCAAGTATCTGCCACGTTCTAATTCCTTAAGAGCTTAAACTGTGTATACTCCAGCAGACGTACGAGTATAAACTGTGTCAAACGCCGGACAACGCGTTGTAATGAAGCCTGGACGCCGGACAAAGCGTCACCAAGAAGCTCAAACGCCGGACAACGCATTATAAATGAAGATTCAACGCCGACGACCGATGGTTAGTTCTGTGTTGAAACAGCAAACTCGAGCTAAAAAGGCAAGAAATCAAGAATCGACTTCAAGTTCAAAATTCCGACAGACGGTCAGACAATAAATGCAGCACCGGAACCCTTACAGACATTCGACAAAGCACCGAATAGCCTGGAGGACTGAAGGAATCAAGAACAGAAGCCATTCCAAAGCCCCGTTACACCGATTGAAGGTCGGGACAATCATATCCAAAGTATTCCAGACTCTTCTATAAAAGAACGAGGCTGGAAAACTTTGGAGGGGGTATCTGTAGGCGTATAAAATTTCCTATAGGTCCCTTAACACAGCTCGACGACGCCGATCGACAAACAGACCATCGGGCGACGTATCCAAACACGACCGTTAGCCCGCAAACACCGAAGCTAAACGATACGCGACAAAGCGGACTACCGAGGCTACGAAGCTGACGAACCGCACGCAAACAACGGAATGAATCCACTCGCGTGCGGAATCAAGCCAACGGGTTAAGGAATCAATGAGTCATCCAACCAAGAGCGGACTCAGATGAATCGTGATCGAGTCAAGATCAGTTTCGGATTCGAACTCAGAAGCGGATCTACTGCCAAATCAGGTCAACGAATCGAATCTGAACCAATCAACCGCAGAACCGAAAAACGGGCACAAAGAGGCAAAACGACAAACACCTGGAGGTCGGCTCACCGAGCCACCAAGGAGGCTCGATGGCCGAGCCACCAATTGGTGGCTCGGCCGAGCCACCTTGTAGTGGCTTGGTGGCCACCAAG
>BQKN01065953.1:749780-761119 GCA_022839385.1 Asparagus kiusianus | reverse complement strand
ACCTATAGGTGGCTCGGCGGCCACCTTAGTGGCTCGGCCACCACCGAGCCACCACAAGGTGGCTCGGTGGCCGAGCCACCAAGGTGACCGACCGAGCCACCTTGAGGTGGCTCGGTGGCTGAGCCACCATGGTGGCCGGCCACCCTGTGCCAGGGGCACAGTGAAGGTAGCCTATAAATAGGCCCCCCCTTGTTCATTTGAAGAGGTTGGATTTTGGAGAGGCGAAGCCCTGTTGGATTGGAGACTTAGATCTAAAAAAGATCCAAACTTTGGGACTTCGGAGACTTGCTCATCCAGATCTGGTGCTCAGCAATCGTCAACGTCAAAAAAGGCAGGTGTTCGAGAGGACCGGATCTTAGATCTACGCGTGCGTACTCCGGATCAAAGCTTGGTCTTTGATCCCGAGATTTGGGCAACTATTTCCTTGGTGAAATAATCCCCCCCGGCTATTATTTCCATAGTGAAATAATACCCGTCGTACTGTGTAGATCCGACCAGATCTAGATTTTGCGGTGGTCCACGGATAAACCCCGGCGCAGGCAAACAACCCACGCAAGCGAGCGACCGCAAAATAGGAGCTCGTGATTTGTTCGACACAAAAGGAGAAAGTTGTAATTTTTCTTTATTTTTCTTTAATTTTCATTATAACCGGATCTTATAAAAAGACCGGATCTTTGTAACTCAAAAAACTGTTATTCAAGATAGCAATGGAATCATCAATGAAGAAGGCTACGATTTTCATCGCGAACAAGGTGTTCATTATATCGGGATCTTCTCACACTCAGCCAGTTTGATTTTAGACCCGAGATTGGTGGAACCAGCGTATTTTTGGGAGCTGTGTCAGCGCAACCATCTTGGAGTGACAGAGTTGTCAGAGCTCAACTGGGAGACTCTTGGATTCAAATCCGAAAGGAGGAGATTTCCAAAGAGCCTAAGGCTGATTGGACCATTGGAGCAGATGGAGGGCTACGGATGAAGGGTAGACTGGTTATGCCAGCCAGTACAGAGATGAAGAGGGAGTTATTTGATGAGGTGCACCGTACTCGGTACACAGTACATCCAGGGACTACTAAAAAAAAACCAAAACGCTTGTGCCATAGACTCCAAGACTACTAAGGTATACAAGGACCTGAAGAGGTACTTTTGGTGGAGTGGTATGCGCAGGGAGATTGCAGAGTATGTGGCCAAGTGTTTTACCTGTCAGTAGGAAAGGCAGAGCATCAGAGACCAGCAGGGACACTTCAGCCTTTACCCATTCAAGAGTGGAAGTGGGCAGACAAATCTATGGACTTCATTGTAGGGTTTTTGAAGTCGAAGAAGGGGAATGATTCAGTTTGGATTATTGTGGACCGGTTGACAAAGTCGACACATTTCATTCCAGTGAGGACTGCTTATACCGCCGAGGCGTATGCGAGGATATTTATCCGGGAGATAGTTTGACTTCATGGAGTTCCAGACACGATCGTATCGAATCGAGGTTCAGTGTTCACTTCGTACTTTTGGAAGAGTTTTTAGGACTCTTTTGGTAGTAGACTATCATTCAGCAGTGTTTTTCACCCACAGATGGATGGTCAGACGGAGAGAGTAAATCAGGTGTTAGAAGACATGTTATGAGCTTGTGTCATTGACTTTCATGGTAGCTGGGAGGATCATATTCCACTAATAGAGTTTGCTTATAACAATAGTTATCAAGCAACGATCGGTATGGCCCCGTATGAGGCATTGTACGGGAGACCTTGTAGGTCACCGATATGTTAGGCCGAGTCGGAGGACAGCTTGATGCTTGGGCTAGAGCTGGTGAGGTAGACTACTGAGAAGATAGCCTTGATCAGAGATAGGATTCTAGCAGCTCAGAGTTGGCAAAAGAGCTATGCCGATAAGAGACAAAGACCCTTGGAGTTTCAGGTTGGAGACTCAGTTATGCTGAAGGTATCACCTATGAAAGGCGTACAACGATTCGGACGATGGGGAAAGCTTGCATCGAGATATATTGGACCATTTCAGATTTTGGAGCGCATTGGAGTTATGTCATACAGACTAGATCTTCCAGCATCGATGTCTAGTATACACAATGTATTTCATGTTTCTATGCTTAAGAAGCACTTACATGATGAGGAACAACAGTAAGTATTGGATGCATCAGAGATTGAGCTTCAGGATAATTTGACCACTATCGAGATTCCGGTTTGTATTCTTGCCATGGAGGACAAGAAACTTAGAAACAAGATAATTACTTTGGTGAAAGTTCAGTGGAACCGAGGAGGCATTGAGGAAATTTCTTGGGAGCGCAAGGAGGACATGCGTCGTGATTATCCACACCTGTTTGAACAGGTAAATTAATTTTATTATGAAACGTGTCTTATATTATGTATATATCTTTGGTTATACTTACATTTAACACTAAAATGAAGATATTTTCGCTTAATTCTTAATCTTTTGGAACACATGGTATATATATGAGGGGTTCCTTGTTTGGATTTTTTCGCCCGATTTACTAGTTCCACTAGATTAGAGCTTGAGCGAGAATATTATCATTTTAGATTGTTAAGTATAAATATCCATGTATGCTTATCTAGAAGTTCATATTTCGAGATGGGTACGATTTTTGAATTTCGAGGACGAAATTCTTTTAAGGGGGAAGAATGTAGAACCCCGTAAATTTTATAGTGAATATATGTGAATTATTGAAGATAAATAATTCTTTTGTGATAATTAATCAAAAATATATTAGATGAATGTGATGAATAGTGTTAAGGAGCCTAGCAAGTGATTCTATGTGAGAGGAATCAAGTGGACTGACCAACATGTTAATTAACAAGCATAGCAGGCAGTTTTTCTGCTGTGCGGTCGACCGCGATGGGCGCGACGGTCGACCGCACAGTAGTCAGGCACTCAAGAAACATATTTCCTGTTGCACGGTAGACCGCGTTGGGCGCGACGGTCGACCGCACAACAGACAGTTTGCTTTCTCAGATTCAAGTCTAAACGGGTTTCAGGTCGGGTTGTGGGGTTTGTATATATTCTAATGAACCCGAGAGAGCCCTCTTTCCATCTGAAATCAGAAACCCTAGCCACCCTGTCTTCCCTAAAATCCTAGTATTCATTTCTTTGTGATTTGGGAGGAGTTTCGAAGGATTTGCAGGGGATTTTTGGTGGGATTCAGCAAAGAAAATCGTTCTCCTACAGATCTAGGGTTCATGTCGACCGCTAGGTGTGCATACGGGCAGAGACTGTCTGCCCTCTGCGCGGTCGACCGCATTGGGCGTGGCGGTCGAACGCGGGTCGTCTAGCTGAGCAGTGAAGTTTCTGCTCTGGGCGCGGTCGACCGGGGTGACCTCTGCGGTCGACCGCCGCATAGTTTTGAGCTTAGTGATGTTTGGCGCTGTGCGTGGTCGACCAGAGTGACCTCTGCGGTCGACCGCCACACAAATTATTTGCCTTGTTGGTTTTTGTTGGACATCACACTTGTTCGAGCGTTTGCCTCGATCATCTGACTTTAGTTTTTAGTCTTACTAGGTATCTATGCATGATAGATGACCTGAGGGTACCAGTTTAGAATCGCACACCGAGTCGACTGTGAAATTTGTATAAGTAGATCCTTCCATGTATATCAGTGATATTTGCTCAGTTGTACAGTCCTCGTGTTGGACTATAATCCATAGAAGTCCTCGTGTTGGACTATAATCCTTTTCAGTCCTCGTGTTGGACATTTACCCATTTGTCCCATGTGTTGGGGAATCTCTATATCAAGTTCATGTATTGGACATTTTTCTTAACCCTGTAGGTGGCATTTCACATGAGTTATGACATGACACTTATGTAGAATATGATATGGTACTTATGTAGGACATGACATGATACTGTATTTTTGTTCTGAGATGGGTTGTATTTCTTTTTTATTATTGTTCCTGTACTTGAACTCGGGTTTGGTATTTAGGGGTTTACAATTTGAGATACAAGGTATATACATGAGGATTTCCTTGTTTGGATTATTTCGCTCGACGTACCTATGCTCGTGTTATAAATTTTTAAACACCAAAATCCTCTTTTTCTTGTTAGGATCAATGATTTTAGATTATTATGTATTAACTGTATTTTCTTATGCAACAAGCCCTTCTTCCTTGGGGTTGGTTGTGATGTTGCTCGCTAGCGCTTTGACGCTCGTTGTCCCTCCCCTATTCAGGTCACGAGTCAGGAGCCCGGAGAGTCGTAGGTTCATGGCGACACACTTTAGTGTCCAGCTGTCTATTTTAGCTATGTTTTATTTTGGAACTCCACTGTGGTTTTTGTTTGACATTTGAGGACTATTTTCTAGATGTTGTAAAGGCTGTATGCCTTATTTCTTTTACTCAGACATTTTGTATTTAAGACTTGTTGAGAACTCCAGTTTATCTACTTCAGCCATTGACTATGTATTTTTGTATGTTAGATGATGAGATATCTATGTGGTTGTTATCATTTCATTAGTTATCACTTGTATTATCTTTTACTTGCATTTGTACCTACACCTGTTGTTGACTCTACTAGAGAGATGTTATTTGTGATGGTGAAACATGTTATTGCACGGTGTGGTGCATGGCAGGTTTGACATTCTTAGTTTCACCTTGGACTGCAGCCTTGAGTGAACCCTGGGGCATCACAGACGATGTATTTTTATATTTCTCCAATATTCAGTTGTTCTATTTTGTAATAAGGGCATGGTTGACCCAAACTTTGTGTCTCGGATGGTATTCTATTATGATATGACATTTTTTCTATTCTGAGTTGTTTATTATATTCTTGTTAATTGTGATCGGGCACCTGTGACTTCGCATTGTATATTGATTGACGCTTAGCATACTAGGTTAAGAAGAAATGGCCTTTTATTTATTCTCCTCAATCTAATACGTGCGGGCTTGCTCGCGTCCCGATTCCCTCATATTTCGAGAAGCGGGACGTGACATCTTAGCCGGACTGAGTCTCCTTCTTTTATGTCTTCTGGTAAAATATCGTGCAAGACATAATTAATAATAGAGAAACACCAGTCTCGGGGTTTGAGTTTAATTCCGGTTGTATGTGCTTCTTTGGCATCCAAGGCTATAAAGAGTTGGTGAGTTCTTACGGTGACCAATTGTTCCGTTTCGAAAGGCTATACCAGAGATACTGCTAATGTTGCCAGTGCATCTGCATATGCATTTTGGAGACGCAGGATGTACTCAATGAAAAATCCTTCAAAAGAGTCTGCCATCTCGATGACCGCCTTGTGGTACAGAATCTGGCTCTAGTTTCTGACTACGTACTCTTTACACATTTGGTTGACCATTAGTTGAGAATCACCAAAAGTTTCGAGATACTCGACCCTAGCTCTTTGGCTAAACTAAGTCCAATGAACAACATGTTGTACTCGGCTACATTGTTGGAACATTTTCCAATTAATGAGTAGGCTCGGGTATCACATTTTCTCTGGGGAAACTAGGACAACTCTAACTCCCGCTGAGATTTTAGAATTACCAGGAGCACTCGCCACATTGGTCGCTCGAGATGCACCATCGGAGTACAATTGCCACACTTAATGATGCAAGGTAGTGTTGACTTCGTGGGTTTTATCCAAAATCTTCATATAATTCGGCTATTTCTGTTGCAGGGTTAGCCGTCAAAAGATCACAAATCACCTGTCCTTTTACAAACTTTTGGTGCTTGAAGTGCAGGTCGTATTAGGATAAAAGCAAGGCCCATTTTGCTAAACGCTAATTCATGAAGGTTGGTTACGTCATGAATACTCAGACTGGGTTACCATTGGAGATGAGATGAATTATCTGTCCAACGAGGTAGTGTCGCATCATTTGGATGGCGAACACCAAAGCGAGGCACTCCTTCTCGATCATCGGATATTGAGATTCGATACCTACCAAAGCCCGACTCAAATAATATATTGTCTACTCGTGACCGTTGTCATTATCTTGTGCAAGTAAAGCACTTAACGAATGGTTCATTGCCTTGATGTAAATCAAGAATGGTTTACCCTACTTTGGTGCTACGAGAACAAGGGGATTTGAAAGATATGCTTTGATATCTTCAAATGCCTTTTGACATGCGTCATCCCAGATAAAAGATATGCCCTTCTTTGTGAGATTTGAGAATGGTTGGCATTTCTCAGATAGGTTCGATATGAATTGCCGAATGTAAGTAAGTCGCCCTTGTAGTCCCCTGAGTTCTTTGAGGTATCTCGGGGGGTTACAATTCATGTATCACGTTCACTTTGCAGGATGAATATGGATACCCTTCATGGTGATGACAAATCCAAGAAATTTATCACTGGACGTTCTGAGGAAAGACTTGGTAGGGTTCATTTTCAATTGGTGACTCCACATGAGATCGAACATTGTTCTCAAGTCTTTAATGTGGTCATCTTTGTTACAGCTTTTAATAACCAAATCAGTATAGCACTCGACGGTCTTCCAAAGGTGTTCTTAGAAAATCTTCATCATTACTCATTGGTACGTGGCACCTACATTCTTCATGCCGAATGGCATGACTGTGTAGCAAAAGATGCTGAGGGGTGTCCTGAATGCGGTTTGCTTTTCATTATCTGGATACATCTTGATTTGATTGTATCCTAAGAACCCATCCATGAAGAACATTCTCTCAAAATACATGTTGTCAATAATGACATCCGTGATAGGGAGAGGAAAGTAGTCTTTTGAGCATGCGGTATTCAGGTCTCTAAAATCGATACAGATCCTAATTTTCCTATTCTTCTTCAAAACTGGAATGATGTTCACAAGCCAATTAGGATGTTGTTCTTCCCGGATAAAGTCCAAGTCGATTAGCTTTTTAACTTCAGACTCGATCGCTTCTATAGTTTTTGGATGAAACCGTCATTGCTGTTGCTTGACGGGTTTGGGATATGGTTTGATGTTGAGGCGGTGAGTCACCATGTTTGGATCTAGTCCTGGTATGTCTTCGTTGTTCCAAGCAAAAATGTCGATATACTCCCTAATGAGAGCAACCAACTCTTCTTTCTCATCTAGTGGAAGGCTATCACTGACGAAAATTGGTTTCGGGTTGGATTCGTCACCCATGTTTACCTGGACCACTTTATCCTTAGTGGGAGGTTATCTTTGTTTTGAATTGGTCACCATATTGGATGTTTAGGTGGTGGATCCATGGGTCTTCCCAAGTTGGTAGTTGATCATCTTTTCCCATTATGGTGGGATCGACAGTGGCCATGTTCGACATCAGGCCTTTGAACATCTTTCCAATGCTAACGTCAGAGTCCCAATTTGAAGAATCAGACGAGTATCTGTCTTTATTCGCTAAATGGTCAATGACTTACAAGCAACATTCGTCTCGGATGAAGAGACATAGCCTAGACCCCTTCTGTACGCGTAATAATTATCAGGTTTTCCCTTTGGTGCAAAAGCAGCCTTAGTCGAAACTCAAGGACCTCGACCGAAGAAAAGTCCTCTCCCAAGTGCGAAATTGTATCTCTATTTTCCCATGAGGTTATGTGCTTTTGAGCTGTATTTAGAGAAGTAAGGACCAGTCTTTTGATCGTTGCTACTATACCTTGAAAAATGGTATGGTAGTGGAGACATCTCCTCTTTACCGTAAATTATCTCCTTATGAACCTTCTTCTTGGCAGGAATGACCAGGGTCGTCCCGAATGATTCTCGTATACGCTTCTTTGTCACACATGATGAATAGAGCGGCATGTGTAAGTCGGGGTCATCATATAACCCCTTCATTACCTTATTAAGAGAAGGCGAGTACTCTAAATCGTTATTTATTTTAGTTTGGGCAAGTTGTCAATTACAACTACCGTCTGACGATTCTCCACCGTCAAGATTAATTATAAAGAGCACAATGTCATTCAATACAAAACTAACATCATAATGAAGTCTAGCTTTGGTATCAGCTTCTTCTCTGTTGTCCGTACCTCGGGCCGATGGTGCAGTATCAGATTTAATATCAAAAAGAAGGAAGTCGGTAAAATAATTTTCTAATCCCTTAAACGGTTGCTTATCCGCAACCAATCTCTTGACCTCACCATTAGCATCTACATATTTGAGACACTGATGAAGGGTGGAGGGGACTATAACATTATCATGGATGCAGGGTCAACCCAATAGTAAGTTATAAGAGGTCTCTACATCGATCACATAGCACGTGACCTCCGATTTTAAAACTTCGAGATGACACTTCACCCGGATTTTACCCAATGGCCTAAATCCACTGGTGTTAAATCCGTAGATAATAGTGCCTATGGATGCTAACTTGCTAGCGAGAATTCTGAGATTGTACATCAATCGGAGTAGCATGATGCTGACAGCAGAACCCGGATCGACTTGGATCTGGTTGACAATGCTAAAACTGATGTATCCTGTGAAATACAACGGTCTGTCATGCTTCAAATTCCTTACTTACATCTCCTTCTTGGTGAAAGTGATGCACGGGAATTGTTTGGCTGCGAGGTTACAATGTTGAGCTGACGACTCTGGTTCTTTAGGGACCGGCTTGATCAGAGTGAGGAACACATCAGAATCGACCAAAGCTTCTTGCAAAACCTCCCGAGTGTCTTTAGATAGACGCAACAACTCATATAGAGTTATCCTCGCTGGGATGTTAGCTAGTTGGGCTATAATATGGAAGCGGTATAGTATGTTCGAACTTTCCAGTTTGTCTCTCCCAATCGGACGATTGAATCGAGACTGCTTCAGGTTATGAACCTCTTTATGCTGGGGCTTTTTATCCTTCTGCTTAGCTGCAGCCTCCGTTCGTTGAGGAGTTTCTTTAGAAGGTTTGGTAGTGGTGGTAACGACCTTCTGCTCAGCTGATTGATCGGCCACCTTGGGATAGTTGAACCGATACTCGTTCCCTCTTCTAGTGGATAAAGCTTCATGTTCATCGTCAGAAAGTGGGAAGGTGGGGATCCCTTCATCATTTTCCTCTAGAATTGCTGTGGTAGCATAACAAGATTTCCCTTTGATCTTAGATTTGGATTTCTTCTTAGAAGAAGACCCTGTCCATTGCTTATCTTTTAGTAGATCACGATGAATCCAAAGGATGAGGATTTCATTGTTGAAGGTCATGTGTGGCACAGGCCTTTCTGGTGTTGTCCGTGAGGGTCTTCATTGACAGTCTTCATCTCTACTTTCGTCACAGGTTCTGGATGAAACCACGTGAGGGGAATAGAGCTGAAGCTAATACTCACTGCATTTGCACCTACCTTCTTCTCCTTAGATTGCTATACGGTGATAATCCCAACATCAATAAAGGCTTGAATCTTGTCTTTGAGGGCATGACATGTTTTAGTGGGATGATGAACTGCCATGTGGAATGTGCAGTATTGTAGATCGGTAGTCTTCTTGTCACCCTCATGATCGATGATTAGGGGTAGCTTGATCTTGTTATTCTTCAATAGGTACTTGAAGATACCAGGGACCCCATCTTCCCTTTGGGAATTTTGGCTCAGAAGCCTTCTGTTTCCTTTGAGGTCGTTGCTGCCACTAAGGTGATTGTTGCTTTGGTGCATGTTGTTGTTGCTGTTGTTGCTGTTTCGGTTACAGCTGGAAGGTCTGGTTGGTATCCACTATATTTTCTTGCACCTTCCCTTTACCATGAGAGACGAAGTTCTTCTTTAGGACATTAGCCGTTGGTTGACCTCTTTCAGCCTTCTTCATTTTAAGGAAGCGTTCGGCTTGCTCCCCACGCATCTTCAATTCATTTCAAGTCTTGGATGGTGCTACGCCCATAGCTTCCAGCACGTCCAAGTAAAGATTGTTGTGACATGTTTAGAGGACAAATTTCTCCGTGACTAGATCTCTATAGTTCATTACCTTATTCTGGAAATGCTTGATGAAGTTCTCGACCGATTCTCCATCTTTTTGCTTCTCATCAAACAATGTTCTGATTGAGACCTCAGTATCGTGATAAAAAAAGTTGGTGAGAAACATGCTTTCCATGTCGTCCCAACTTGTCACGCCCTGCTTCCCAAAATACCCTGAAACCGGAATGTGAACAAGCCCACAACATATTAGATTAAGAAGAATAAATAAAAATAAATATTTCTCCTCAAACTAATATGCTAAACGTCAAGAAATAAATACAAAGGTACAGGTCCCTGATCAAAGTAGCGAGAATATAATGAACATCACAGAATCAAATAATACATATAAAAAATGAATATCATCCAAGACATAATATACGGGTAAAACATGCCCTTATACATGACTAAACAAATAAATACTAGAGAATATAAAATATAATAATCAAGTGGAAAAGGAAATGTTACAAAAGTAAGCTAAGACCATCGAACAACTAGAGGGAATAACTAAGCTTCGGCTTCTTCTGCTCGGTCTGCAAAGCACTCCTACTAAGAATACTCAGGCTCTGGCGCATCTCCAATCTAGACCTGTTCTTCTTCTAAGTCTGACGTACACAAGAGAAAATAGGTGTATGTCAGCATGCATGGAACACGGTAAGATCTCATATGGAAAAATGAAACGATTGTATGACCCATGCTATGATAGTGATAATAGTAAGCAGTACAAGGTACATGCAACTTAATAAGTCAATATGTAATCCTCTACTAAACATGATAACATACAGCTATACGCATACAATAATTGGGTAAAATACTAGCCATTCTAAAACTCACTGGTCCACATCTCAAATAGGTCTAGGTTTGCATTTCCGGAGAACTGACTATTCACGATCCTCTAAGTGCATCCAATACCATGAAACGGTTCGGTAAGAGGACCACACGCAATCCGATTTCGGCCTGGTTCGAACTCAAGCAAAACTTGGGTGACGAAATAATTTCACTGACCAAGTGCGAAATGGTTCACTTGGTCCAACAAACTAACCCCAGTGCGAAACGATTCACTGGTGTGAGTCTGGAAGATAATCAACAATCGTATCTGAACATGCGAACTAAAACTTTCTCATCCTAACTCTTTTCATTTTTCTAAGTCGATGATCATAATCCTTATTAAAACTCTGGTTCACCACATAAACTCAGTCAACACACCCATACGTATCACTAGGTCTGTTCATGACGCACGAGGCCACTAAATCATGAACTACTAAGGGTTCTCAATCACATCAAATAGATAATAAATAAAACTAATTCTATACAATAATAACATGGTATGTAGAACATGATTAAATAAGTTTATAAAGCATGAATAATCACTACATTAAAACATGGAATGCATGAACACCCTATCACAGAGTGAATGCACACATAAATAGGTTTCATAGGTAACTTACAACTAGGTGTCAACACTTCTCATGTAAGCTAACCGTAATTAAATATCCTCTAATATAATAATACGATAAAAAGAAAACTGGAAACC
>BQKN01065953.1:724400-728695 GCA_022839385.1 Asparagus kiusianus | reverse complement strand
ATATATCAAAATTTTCATTAAAAATAGATTTAGAATTATTTTAGTCTTAAAATCAATACATAAAACTTAAGTAGAGATGATAAATATGTTAAAAATATGACATTATATGTGCAATAATACAATAATAAGTGATCAAATTTTAAACGAATATTTGATAGGCAGATGAATTTAATATACATGCGGTTAGATTTTATTCGTTAATAAAATCAAATACAAAGAAATATTTGTTTAGTGGTATATGAACTACCAAATCGAATATGACCAAATAGTTATTAAAATAATTATCAAACTATTTGTTAATTATTTGGTTTATTTTAGTGGGGTGTGTAACACTTACGGATAATATCTTTTAAGTATAAATGTATACAATACTTACTACTCCTAAAAGAAGATAAGAGTGTCAATATTTGATTTCCTAAAATATCCTTGAGAGTTCATCCAAATTATCAAAGTGCCCTCAAATTTTATTCAATTCTTTTTATTTATTACACTAATATAATTGCAATAAACATAAGAACTACTATTAAGAATTAAATATAATATTATTTATTTTATCATATCATAACCATAAAATAGTAATAATAATATTTATAAGCTTATTAGTTATAAACCTAGAAAAATAAAAGCCCCGTTGTAGTTTATAAGAAATAACCTTTGTCATCAATATTTCCTTGGTTTGTTTGACAGCAAAATTATAGTCCACATATTGTTGTGCGCAGCGGAGCTCGAAAGCCAAATAGTGCACGACAAGAAAACGAGAAAGATCATAATCAAACACAAGTACAAATCACAGCAAGACAACGAATTTACGTGGTTTGACAAGTTGCCTATGTCCACGGGGCAAAGAGAGGGGAGTTCTTACTATTAGAGATGAAAAGAAATACAAATAGGGTTACAAAATCACTCAAAACCCTAAAATAAAGCTCTCTAAACCTCTCACAACTCTCCCACAAAAGGATGCACAATACTCTCTCAAGAGTCTGCTCAAATCATCCTTACTTAACCCTAATTAATCAGGTTTAGGGTTATATATCAATACAAAACAAAATGGGTCAGAAAATAAAAGCCCAGGTCCAGACCCGAGTCGCGATCAATTGCACTTGACTCCGCGGTCGACCGGACAGAATGATAGAAATTGGGAAAATTGATTACAAGATCCGTTGTCGACTGTGCTTGATGCCATGGTCGACTGAACCGAAATCTAAAAATGCCCCTATAGTGTTCACGTTTGCCAGTCGAGTGCAGCTGATCTCGCGGTCGACCGTCAAGCTGCTTGATAGTTTCTTGCTTGTTTCCTGAGTTGTTCTTTGCCGTGTTCGTCACTTCTACAAATCTCCATCTCAGTGAAGTTTCTTCTAAAACTAAACCGACACTAAAACATCTAAATATCCTACTTGTTGCATGTAGTACGAAGTAGAATCAACCTACAATAGCGGACTCAATCTACAATAAGTCGGGAACCCAAACGAGAGCTCAAACAATCTTCCCCCATCGAAATCAACAAATCCAACTTGGCTGTATCAAAAAAGACTGCATACGTATCCTCTTGTCCAAGGAATCAAGTCAAACATATTTCACTCAAATAGCCTCCAAAAGCCCTCAACATTGAAGAATGTTCAATAGCTTCAAACAATGACCAAATTTCACACCTGAAATAACTTTGGTAAACATATCCGCATGGTTGTCCTTCATGTGGATCTTCTCCAATATGATGTCTCCATCATCCAAAACATCACGAACAAAGTAGAATCTAACATTAATATGTTTCGTGCGTGCATGATAAACCTGGTTTTTTACCAAATAGATAGTCGTCATGTTATCACAATATACCCGAATGGTCTCTTGTACAATCCCCAAGTCCTCTAACAATCCATACAACCACAAAGCTTCCTTAACAGCTTCAGTCACTGCCATATACTTCGTCTCTATAGTAGAGAGAGCCACTGTAGATTGAAGTGTACATCTGCAACATACTGCTACTCCTACCAATGTAAATACATATCCTAAAGTAGACCGGTGCTTGTCAAGATCCTTCGTATAATCTGAATCAACATATGTAATACAATCCTGCCCATTCTTCTCATTCTTCTAAAAAATTAAACCAACATCTACTGTGCCTTTAATATACCATAGAATCCACTTCACGGCCTCCCAATGACCCTTCTTGGGGTCTTGCATGTATCTCGATACCATGCTCACGGCCTGTGATAAGTCTGACTTCGTACACATCAGCGCATACATCATACTACCCACCGTACTGGCATATGGAATCTTCAACATGTAATCTCTATCCTCAACTAAAAAAGATGACATATTAGCTGAAAGCTTGAAGTGGGGAGCCAATGGAGTGCTCACAGCCTGTGCATTGCTATCAAAACTGAATTTCTTCAACATCTTCTATAAGTAACTCCTCTGTGTAAGCTTAAATCTCCCATTCCCCTGTCTCTCTCGATCTCCATACCCAATATCTTCTTAGCTTCTCCAAGATCCTTTATCTCAAACTCAGATGATAGCTCCTTTTTTAACTTTCGGATAGCCGAAGAATTCCTGCAAGTAATAAGCATATCTTCAATACATAACAACAAATAAATGTACTCACCATTCTATAGCTTGTGCATGTAAATACATGGGTTATATGGGCTCCTCGTGTATCCATGGCCAATCATAAAGCTATTGAATCTTTTGTACCACTGCCGTGGTAATTGCTTCAAATTATAAAGAGACTTCTTCAGCTTGCATACCAAATCTTCCTTTTTTGCAGGTTTGAATCCTAAGGTTGTGCCATGTAGATCTTCTTATCTAAATCTCTATGTAGAAAGGCTGTATTAACATCCATCTGGACCAAATCCAAATCCAGTTGTGCTACCAATGCCAATAAAATCCGAATTGACGAATGCTTCACAACGGGTGAAAATACCTAGTTGTAACCAACGTCCTCAAGCTGTACATATCCTTTAGCAACCAATCTAGCTTTGTACCTAATGTCCCAAATAGAAGATCCCTCTTTCTTCGTATATACCCACTTATAACCAATAGCTTTCTTTCTCTTAGGTAGCTTTGCAAGTTCTTAAGTATCGTTCTTCTGAAGAGACCGCATCTTCTCCTCCATAGCTTCCCTCCACCTGATCGAATCAGAGCTAGACTCTGCCTCCCTGAATATAGAAGGAACTATATCATCAACGACCTCCACTGATAAAGCATATGCAACCATGACATTATTGTATCTAGCTAGCCGACAAATTATCCTTCTAGGTTTATTTGCGGTAATGGAATATTGAACATGACCCTGCTCCTGAGTCTCACCATCCACTGTATCCTCCAAATGTCTATCTGTCATCTCATCTCCTTTCAGTATCACCTCTGTAGAAGCCTCAATTGATACAATGCTATATGGAGTGGGTGGAGTCACATCATCCTCCACCTGCTGCGATATTCTACTAATCTTGCAGGTTTTTGCACCTTTTAATAGCTCATGTTTCACCAATGTCTACAGGGATTTATCACCAATGTGTCCTAAACACATGTGCCATAAGCTAGTAGTGTCTTCCTCTATAGTAATAGAAGCTGCTAAACCCCCTGTAACTATCTTGCCCTTCAAATAGTATAGGTTATTTTCCCTGACACCTCGCATCACCATCATAGAACCATTCGTGACCTTCACAGTAGCATCCTCTAAGATCACTCGATAACCTGTTGCCTCCAAAGTACTAAGAGAAATAATGTTCTTTATCAACTACGACACGAACCTTACTTCTTTCAACTCTCTAACCACTCTGTCATGCATCCTTATCCGGACTGAACCAATACCACTAATAGGGCATACATGATCATTACCCATAAGCACAACATCCTCTCTTTCTAGTTCCTCAAAGCTGGAGAACCAATCCCTCCTAGGGTAAATGTGATATATGGCTCCCGAATCTAACATCCACTTCGTAGAGTCGGTATAGAAAACCGACGGTAGTGCAGGATACGAATAGCCTAAAGAATCTGAATATGAATGTTCGTCAATAGCTATTGAAACATTTACTTCTGAAGTTTGTACATCTTTTCCCTTGTTCTTTCCGGCTTTGTCCTTTAACTTTGGACAGTCAAGCTTCCAATGTCCCTCTTCTTTACAAAATTAATATTGATTTCTACCAACACTCTTATAGCCGTCTCTATTCTTCGATTTTGAGTGGTTGACTTGATGGCGGTTTTGACTACAGCCTCGAACCGCTAATGCATCTCCCGATACCTTCCCAGAGGGTTCGCCATCACTCTTCCTCAACTCATAGTTCACCAATGCTGAGGTC
>BQKN01065953.1:691900-719400 GCA_022839385.1 Asparagus kiusianus | reverse complement strand
CTCAATACTAGAATTAAATAACACATGACCAAGTACTTCGGACTGGATAAGACTCTCTAGTCTTTTATTAGACACATAACCAAGTCATCTATGCCACAAATTAGCGGGAAGCGAGCTAGAAGGTTTTGATGGACAAACAGAAGTAGCAAGAGAATGTGGACGTATGGACTCTGGAAGATGAAGATATTCTAAAAAATACAGCTTGTGCCTCCTACGAGCATCCCCAATAGTCTTTCCTATCTGTGGATCCTGCACAAGACAAGTATCAGAAGTAAATAAGATAATTAGACCAGTCATACATAAAGAACTAATAGAAATTAAATTCAAGTACAACTGAGGAGCCACATAGACTGGGCCAAGTGTTAGACGACCAGATGGGTCATTTTGTGGGGGTGATAGAGTCATATTGAGTGATAGGCAATGGTTGTCCAGTAGCCGTGTAGATAGTGGGAAGAGAAGATGAAGTGAAGATAGAGGATAAGAGTGAGGCATTACGAGTCATATTAAAAGAATAACTAGAGTAAAAAATCCAGAGATCATTCATACTAGAGACTTGTGCAGTCGATGAGTTAGCAAAGCTAGACAGTGATGTATAGAGGTGGTATGCTGAAGAGCATCAAGTTGACGGCGAAAATTTTCAATAGCTTGAATAGTAGTGTCAGAAGTGGTAGATGGTATAGCATTAGCCAGCAATCCTGGTACACAAGAGGGTTGAGACTGAGGGGGTCGCTAACCATGACTGGTACCTACGGAACTTAACTCAGGATGAAGCTTAAAGCATGTATCAATGCGGTGTCCCTCCTTCTTGTAGTATGTGCAAAAAAGCTTAGATCGAGCCTGTTAGGAAGTACGATTCATAATAGGAGCAATGACTGATACAAACAGAACAGTCTCGAGTGAAGAGGCGGAGTATCTGTTGTTAAATTGAGTTATGTGGTCTGCTGTCGTGTCTCATAAGCAGTGAGAGCTCCCATAACCAAGGACAAAGTCAGAAATTAAGGTTGATGAAATAGTTAGTCATCCATAGTTGAATATTCAGAAAGGGATTAAAACAGTTGATGCACCTCGGCCTTTCATACCAGGCTAACCAGTCTCCATAGCATAAACTTGCACACCTAGAGACTCACAGATTCGAGCGATATGGAATGGATAGACCAGCTAAAATTTTTTCCTATACTACTGACTCAGATACTCCTTAGTGCTGGTCACCATACCTTCTAGCATCCTAAAGATGACGTCGGCTACATTGAATCGCTGACTAGCGACAATTCAATACAGGAGGATGAGGTCGTGGGTGGTGATCATGGAGTAGGAGGAGCTCGGATATAAGTCAAACCTAAGAAAGAGGTTCAAAAAAAATGAACTCTTTCTTAAGTAAGTTGGAGTTTAGGGTCCCGCCCCTCGGTATTGTCATAAAAAGATACTCCACCGTCTCATTATATCTATCAGAGGCTATCCCTAATTCAGTAGAAACTCGGAAGAAATTTGTGCAACCTCTAGGTGGTCTAGGGAGTCCTTAACTCTTCTATATGAGTTTAGGTGCGACGGTGATCGGGATCCCTCTGATAACAATAGTGGTTGAATCCTCTCCTGATCTATCCCAAGTGGCATAAAATTCTCGGACTAGTGTAGTGTTGGCCAACTTGCATTTCCTAACCAGCGTAGAATCAATCCCAGCTGTTGTGATTTCTGTGATAATGGGCTGGTACTCAAAAAGTTGGTACAAGTTGAATCCTCCCTCAAAATGGTTTGGTAGAGAAGCAAAAGAAAGAGGGGGTTCAACAGTTTGTTGATATTTTCGGAAGCCATTTATCTTAAACAAAAGAGAAGTTATTAATTAAGGCAATGAGGGGCAAATTTTCAAGAATTTCTAAGTTGCAGGGTTCAAACTACAAATTCTAAGTTTTCTGGCCACCAATCAGTTGGCAAACCGATTAGCCAATTGGTTGGCCAACTGATTGGTTTGTCGCTGAGGTAATCCAATCGGTGGATTTTCACACCAATTTCTTGTACAAACTTTTTCCAATTTGTTATAAACATTATCACGCCCCGTTTCTCAAAATACCTGGGAATCGGAACGTGAACAAGCCCACGACGTATTAAATTGAGAAGAAATATATATTAATTTTTCTTCCTTTCTTTCTTTTTTGTTTCTTCTTAACCTAATACGCTAAGCGTCAAGCAAAAGAATATATGTCAAGGTCCTCGATCACAATAGTAAGAATATAATAACAACCCAGATTAAGAAATAGACATATCATCAAAAGTAGATCATCCTAAACATAAAAATATGGGTCAAACATATCCTTATTATAAAAGCGGTCCAATTAGGAATAAAAAATACATAGTCCATAATAAAAGAAAGTACTACTAAAATTATGAAAATTCATCATCAAACTAAAAAAAATATGACAAAGAGTTCTAATGTTCCACAACTACTACAGAAGAAAACCACTACGCTTCAGCTTGTTCTTCTACTCCATCGGAAGGACACTCCGGCTGGGCAAATTCTGGCTCTACTGCATCATCGAACTGTACATGTTCATCTCCTAAGTCTGACGCACACCAGATAAAACAGGTGTACGTCAGTGTGCATGGCATACGGCTAGATCTCACATGGAAAAATGACACGATCGTATGACCCATGCTATGACAGTAATAATACCAGTAGGAATGACGATGATACATGCAACTAGAAATCTAATAAATCAAGATGTAATCCTCACCTAAACATGATAACATACAGCTATATGAATACAGTAACTGGGTTGAATACTAACCATCCTAAAATTCACTAGTCCACATCTCACACAGAGTCAACGCTTATATCATCAGATAACCGACTGTTCACAAATCCCCTACGTGCATCAAATACCACTACACAAACTCGGTCAGAGGACTACATACAAACAATCTATTTTCAGCCTGGTCTGGACTCAATCTAAACTCAGGTAAATACCAAATTCACGGACCAAAGTGACTATACAAACTTCACTTTGACCAACAAACCAACCCCAGTGCTACACAAACTCACTGCTACGAGCTTGGAAGATACATCAACTATCATATCCGATCACTATAGGATCTGAAATAGATATACTAGAACACTAGAGAGGGGAGTAAATAGTGTTTTTTTAAATTTATGCAAAGTAGATTATAAATTGCAAAGAAAAATAGCAACCTCAGAAATTCACAAACACAAACACAAAGTTTTATACTGGTTCCACCAATCTGGTGTATATCCAGTCCCTAAGCAAATCTCGCTTGAGAGTTTCCACTATGATTTTGAATAAACTTACAAAATCAAAAACAAACCTGACCAATTTGTAAGTCACTGCAAATTACAATACCAATTGACAAACACCTTACCAATTTGCACACCAATCTCTAAACCAAGAGATTAACACCTCTCACAAACCGAGAGAACTTTTGAAGCAACAATTTCGATTCCTATAAGCCTTGATTTGTATTGTAGTGTAGTGTAGTAGTGGCTTAAGAATGATTCAAACTTCTGTAAATTGCCTAAACAATAAGTATTTGAATGATGTTCAAAAGGCAATTTTAGAAACTTTTCTTTTTTCTCAAAATCTGAATGTTTTACACTTGAAAAAATGTACAAAGATCAAAGCTTATGGGTATGTAAGTCTCTGCAAATTTTCTAAATAAATAACCTATTTATAGCCCTTGAAAAGACAATTATTTGAACTTTAAAAACGTTTAATAATGGCTATAAACAGTCATTAATTCAAACTTTAAAATCTGGAAAAACTGTATCTGTAGTCGACTACAAGACAGAATAGTCGACTACACAGAGTTTAAACAGACTCCGTGAAGTTAGAAAATTTCTCAGTAGTCAACTATAAAGGTCATTCGTCGACTATACGGTAATTAGACAGAAACTTGAAAATGTATTGTTCCTTCAGTAGTCGACTATAAAGTCAATTAGTCGACTATACTATAAAATAACAGAAACTTATATTTCTGTCATAAGCTTGAGTAGTCGACTATTATTCAAATTAGTCGACTATACTATAAACTGACAGAAATTTATATTTAGGTCATATACATGAGTAGTCGACTACTATTCTAATTAGTCGACTACTAAGAGTAAAAAATATGAATTAAATGTTTTGATACTCAATTATTAACTATAACTCTAATGGTTAACATATGGAGTTTCTATAGTTAACCAACACACTAAGCATGTGTTAGTGTGTTCTAATATTTATGTGTGTGTGTGTGTGAGTGATCAAGGCTTGTACAATAATTCTAAGTAAAGAAAATGTAAAATACATTATCTCATATGTTCTTCATCTTCTTCACTTCATAATGCCTTGAACTCAACTTACACTTGTTCATATTTTGATATTGAAAGCTGTATATAAAAGTTAGTGCATTTGTATAACACATATTGTATAAATTGTTATCATCAAAATAATATCATGGAGACATGATATTCAACATTCTCCCGCTTTTTGATGATAACAAATAATTTATGCATATGTATGTATTTTATAAACAAATTTAAACATTATGAAATAATCATACTTACTCCCCCTGCATATATGCATATTAGAGTCTATAACATTACATAAATCTAATATTTATATCATTTCTCCCCCTTTGTTATCAACAAAAAGAGATAAACATTTTTGCTAAACATGACATTATTTCTTTAACATGAGCTAATACTTCAAACAAATCATCTAGATTATGAACATAGTCCATAACTTCATCCATCCAAATAGGTAGGCAAAGACTTGCCATAAAGACCAAAAATTCGCAAATAATTTATTTTCAAATTCACCTCCATGATCACTACGTATAGAAATAATAGAAGTAGATTTTTTATTTTGAATTCTTTTGCAAAATATAGAAAACTCATTAAAAGCATCATTTTTATGTTTAAGAAATATTACTCATGTAAATCTAGAATAATCATCAATAAGAACAAAAGCATATCTACTTCCATTTAAAGGTGCTACTCTAGAAGGACCAAAAAGATCTATGTGAATTAATTCTAATGGTCTACTTGTGTAGGCGTATAAAATTGCCTATAAGTCCCTTAGCACAGCTCGACGACGCCAATTCGACAAAACCGACCATCGGGCGACGTATCCAAGCACGACCGTTAGCCCACAATGCCGAAGTCAATCGATACGCAACAAAGCGTATTAATGAGGCTACGAAGCTAACGAACTATACGGAATAAATCCACTCGCGTGCGGAATCAAGCCGTTCGAGGAGTCAACGAGTTATTCAAACAAGAACGGACTCGGATGAATCGCGATCGAATCAAGATCAGCTTCGGACTAGAACTCAGAAGTGGATTTACTGCCAAATCGGGAATCAGTTCAACGAGTCGAATCCGAACAAGTCAACCACACAACCGAATCAAAGTCCAGATCAACAAAGCACAGAATCGGACAAAACAACCGAACGACGGACACCCAGGGGGACTCGGCCGAAACCGAGCCACCTCAAGGTGGCTCGGCCCAAGCCGAGCCACCCTGAGGTGGCTCGGTGGCCGAGCCACCCATGGGTGGCTATGCTCAGAACTGTGCACGGGCACAGTTCTGAGTGCCTATAAATAGGTCTTGAAGTTGTTCATTCAAGAGGTTGGATTTTGGAGGAGGCGAAGCCCTGCTGGATTAGAGATTCAGAACATAAAAAGATTCGAACTTTAGGACTTCGGGGACTCCCTCATTCAGATCTGGTGCTCGGCGATCGTCAACGCCAAATAAGGCAGGTGTTCGAGAGGACCGGACTCAGATCTACGCGTACATACTCCGGATCAAAGCTTGGTTCTTTGATCCCGAGATTCGAGCGATTGTTTCCTTGGTGAAACAATCCCTCCGGCTATTATCTCCCTTGGTGGAATAATACCCGTTTTACTGCGTAGATCCGACCGTATCTAGATCTCGCGGTGGTCCACGGTAAACAACCCCGGCGCAGGTAAACAACCCACAAAGCGAGCGACCGCAAAACAGGAGCTCGTGATTTGTTCGACAAACAAGGAAACAAAGTTGTAAATTTTCATTTCTTTTTATTTGATTTTCGTTGTAACCGGATCTTATAAAAAGACCGGATCTTTGTAATCGATAAACAATTACCAAGAGTGTACAATGGAATCAATAATGAAGAGAGCAACGAATTTTCCCGCGAACAATCTGGCGACCACAGTGGGAGCCACCGATCTCGCTGCCGAGATCGGAGCGTCACAGCCGCGGATCTCGATCCCGGTCGTGGAGGAGGTCGAGTATGAGTTCGACTAACAGAAGTACGAGGAGTACGTGTCCTCGTCCGGATCTACCTCCTCCCCTAAGTCCAAAAAGTCCCAGAAGTTCTCCTCTAGGAGAAAGGTGCGTTGGTGCGAAGAAGTTGAAGATACCAACGACAACCTCACCCCGATCGGCGCCGAAGTTGCGTCGGGTGAAGTTCCACCGGCCTCTAAGCAGGTCAAGTCCACCATTGAAGGCGTGGTGACTCTCTCCAAGAGAGCCCGCCAGAGGCAGCGTCAACGCCTCGCGAAGCAATTCGCCAAGGCCATGGAGTCCGTTGACGGGGTCCGCTACCATGCGGATCTGAAGAGCAAACGAGGCAAACAGCCTCAACAGCAAATGAAGGGTGGTTCCTCCAAACCATCGACGATGGAGTGGGTCCGTGTCAAACGGAATCGCTCGACGCTGGAGGAGCGTATCCGCAAACGTCGCGCATTATCGGCACAAGCACGGGCCAAAGCTGAAGAAGCCCGTCGGAAGCTGCAGAAGGAGGTGGTCAAGAAGCCACCATCAACTCGCAAGGTTTGGAGGCCAAAGTCTGAAGCAACGATTCAGACCAAGGAGCAACAACCGCAGCCTCCGAAGATTCAACTTCCGGCGAAACAACCCAAGTCGCCGGCGATTTCTGCAACTGTTCCGGGAGATCCTGCAGGACCGTCCCAGAAGAGGAAGTTAGTTTTGGAGCGTCTCGGTCCACTTCTCAAGGAACGAGGCAAAGCTCCAGTCCAGGAACGCTTGGGGCCAATGAAGAAGTCCCAAACAGTTCAACATGCTGGGGGTCGCCGCAACCCTCAACATTTGGAGAAAATCACAGCATCCAAGCGCACAACTTTGCGCATCGAGGTACAGGAGCCCGCTGAAGATTCACGCTCACAAAGGCGCGTTTCAAGGCGTGTGACTCTGGATGGTCCGAAGAAGACAATTCATCCTCAGAAGGAAACGTTGTCGTCTGATAACGATGATGTTATACCTGGGAGAGCGTGCCAACACACGATAGATTGCTCCAACCTTCAAACGGACGAGCTGTACTATCATGCCGGGGGTACGAGTAAATCCAGAAAGAGGAGCCCTCGAAGGTTCGAGACTCAATCTCCTTGTTCGAAGCTCATTCGGACGGTACTGTCTGAGTGCAACTGCGTCAAGGCAGTCCCTGAGAGAGTCTCGGTGTTCGAAAGACTCAGCACTGAAACGCCAAAGCCGAGGCATAGACGTTTCCAATGAAGAAGAACAAGGGCCGAAGACGGTGAACATTCGAGGGTCACCGCCAATATGACCAGCACAGGAATATCGGCTCAGGATAACCCCGAGGCGATTCCGGAAATACCCCGACGGGTAACTCGTCTTCAGTCCGGGGCTATCATTCGCGCGACGTATGGTAGGGTCCGAACAAGAGTACCTTCGGGAGATGAAGAATCAGACGCTGGCTCAGCAATTGCGTCTGACAACACCGTATCCAGTGAAGGACAGCCCCGCGAGTCGTTTATGATAAGCGCGGAGCAAGTGGCCAAGATGCTTGAAGATGCCATGGCCAAACAACAGGAAACCTTTAGGTTCGAAATGCAAATGGCTATACAGAACATGAGAGAGATGCATGACCAACAACTTCAAGCATTAAGGAACCAACAAGGCGAACCAAGTCGTCAGACCCAGAACAACCTGGAAGATGAGGACACAAATGAAGCTCGCAATACCAATATCCCTCCTATCAATGCAGGGGGTGGTAACGAGAACGCCAGTGAAGACACAGGTGAAAGCCTAAAGATCAAAAATCTCGAGAGCAAAATCAATACATTGATTTCCGCTCAAGAGATAAAAAAGACGGGCATTCCTTCTCCGTACCCAAGAGAGTGGGAATCAATCCCATATCCGGCAAAGTTTAGTCTAATTAACTTCACGCCGTTTAATGGGATGGGTTCACCTACTCAGCATTTGATTTACTTCAAATCGCACTTGGGGGTCATCTCTGGTAATGAGCCTCTGATGGTGCGGTCATTCGTTGGCACTCTTCGCGGAGCCGCCTTCGATTGGTATCGTCGCCTCAAGCCAGGTAGCGTGAGCAGCTGGGACGATATGGAGACCATGTTCCTCACCAATTTCTTCGACGACGACACCGAGATATCCATCGGGTCATTGCTCGACGAGAAGCAAAAGGACGGGGAACCGGTCGAAACCTTCGTCAAGAGATTCCGGAACAAAGCATTGAATTGCCGGGACCCGATCATCGAGGAGTTCATTCTTCAGACTTGCCACAACAACCTCGCATTGGACGTGTTGGAAGCAATGGGGACAGCACCGTCCAATACTTGGAAAGACTTGAAGATCCGAGGGGAACAAGCCGAACGCTTCCTCCGAAGGAAGAAGGCCGAGAGGAGTCAATCGACGACTAATCCTCCGAACTCGAACTTCGCCTCCCGTAGTAAGGGCAAGACACCTGTAGCGGCTGTCGATGCTAATCAAACATCGCAACAGCAGTCCCGGAGGTAGCAAAAGACTTCGGATCAGAGGCCTCAAAAAGAGTACTCCTTCAAGGACGAAGATGTTCCAGCCATCTTCAAATCCCTCCTTGACAATAACAAGATCAAGCTCCCACCGATCACGAATCAGGAGGAAGCTGACGATATTGCGGATCCGAAGTACTGCGCATACCACAGGAGGATCCTTCACCCAACCAAGGCGTGCTTTACACTCAAGAATAGCATCCAGACCTTGGTTGAAGCCGGTGTCATAACGCTAGAGTGAGCCAGTTGAAAACGGCATAACTCCGACCGGTATAAGAGTATAAACTGCTTCCTAACACTCCGAAGAGTATATGAGTATAAACTGCTTCTCAATCCTCCGACCGGTATAAGAGGTTAAACTGCTCCCTGATACTCCAATAGGTATATGAGTCTAAACTATTTCCTATTGTTGACGGGAAGTTCCGGGAGAATTGTTATATTCTCAAGGATAACCCGGTCATATAACTGATTGTAATGTCAAACCCAGCGTTGCAAAGAAAGCTGAGGGTGGATAACTAATGTATCGGGAAGTTCCTCAAAGAATATTACACTTAATATTCTAGAGGATAACCCAAATTCATTTTCCAAAACCCCTCACTGATCAATTCCAATCGACAGTGAGTCCACCAAGAATGTTCTTCTGGCCCTCTTGATTCCTTCCATGAACAAGAGGTCCACTTTCAGTCCGGAGTCCCCTTTCGATAAACGAAAGAACTTCCTTCCTCTTCTCTTTGGTTAAACCTTTTCATGATCATAACCAAAGTTGAACTTCAGTTCGATAAACGAAAAACTCATCTCCTGATCAGATAACCAATCCTATAAAAGGTAAGTTTATCTAGATCTTTCGGATTCTCGGAGTGCAGATCCCACTTCTAGTTTCCTTCTTGCACTGTAAATAGAATATAAAATTCTTCCTTTTCAGAATCAAGGAATAGAATATAAAATTCTTCCTTCCTTGTTCGGGGAATAGAATATAAAATTCTTCCTTCCCCACACCAACTCCTTTTCCAAAATTTATCAATTTAGGATTCATCCTAGGAAGTTTATCCCGAATCCTAAGCAGGGATAAGTCTGCGCCTAACACGCGCTGCCGGTTTAGTCTTTCTCCGTAGAAAAAGACACCAGAGTTCGATTCTGGGGTATTTTATCCTGAAACCTAAGTAAGGATAAGTCGACGCCTAACACGCGCCGCCGGTTAGTTCTTAACCGTTAAAAAGAACACCCTCCCACATATTCAACATTATGGCAGGTTGTTATTAATAACACCAAAATCCATGCCTTGCACGCATGGGGAATTTCATCCTGAATCCTAAGAATGGATATGTCGACGCCTAACACACACCGCCGGCTTAGTCTTTTCCCGTAGAAAAAGACACCAGAATTCGATTCTAGGGTATTTTATCCCGAAGCCTCAGTAGGGATAAGCCAACGTCTAATACACGTTGCTGGGTAGCCAATTCCCATAACAATGGCGAAGTCTATATATTCAAAGTTGTAGCACAAAGTCTAAGGGAGTTCATTCCTTTAGCACAACGTCACATGCGGAACGGACTAAAACAATCCGCATGCTAGCCCGACTCAAACGGTAGTCGGTAAAGGTTAATCAAATCCGTTGAAGGCTGGGGGTTAGCCAAAAACCCTAAAGTCAACGCCTAACATGCGTCGCCGGGTAACCTATTCCCGTGACAAATGGTAAAGTCTATGTATTCAACATCATAGCACAAAGTCTAAAGGAGTTCATTCCTTTAGCACAACGTCACATGCGGAACGGATTTAGACAATCCGCATGTAAGCCCGATTCAAACGGTAATCGGTAAGAGCACGTCAAATCCGTTGAAGGCTGAGGATTTGCCAAAAATCCTAAGTCAACGTCTCATACACGTTGCTGTTTAGTCTTTTCACAGGAGAAAGACGAAGTCTACGTATTCAATATCGTAGCACTAAAAGGGTTAACTCTTTTAGCTTAACGTTACATGCGGAACAGACTTAAACAATCCGTATGCTAGCCCGACTCAAACGGTAGTCGGTAAAGGCTTATCAAATCCGTTGATGGCTGAGAATTTGCTAAAAATTCTATGAATACGAGTCATTGACGCATCAATTTTACAAATTGGTCTCATGACTCAAGTATCCGCCACGCTCCAACTCCTTAAAAGCTTAAACTGTGTATACTCCAGCAGACGTACGAGTATAAACTGTGTCAAACGCCGAACAGCGCATCACAATGGAGCCTGGACGTCGGACAGAGCGTCGCAATGAAGCCTGGACGCCAAACAACGCGTCGCAATGAAGCTCAAACGCCAAACAACGCGTTGTAAATGAAGATTCAACGCCGTCAATCGATGATCAGTTCTATGTTGAAGCAACCAACTCGAGCTAAAAATCAAGAAATCAAGAATCGACTTCAAGTTCAAAATTCCGACAACGGTCAGACAATAAATGCAGCACCGGAATCCTTACAAGCGTTCGACAAAGCACCGAATAACCTGAAGGAATTGAAGGAATCCAGAACAAAAGTCATTCCAAGGTCCCGTTACGCTGACTGAAGGTTGGGACAATCACATTCATAGTATTCCAGACTCTTCTATAAAAGAACGAGGCTGAAATACTTTGGAGGGGGTATCTGTAGGCGTATAAAATTGCCTATAAGTCCCTTAGCACAGCTCGACGACGCCAATTCGACAAAACCGACCATCGGGCGACGTATCCAAGCACGACCGTTAGCCCACAATGCCGAAGCCAATCGATACGCAACAAAGCGTATTAATGAGGCTACGAAGCTAACGAACTATACGGAATAAATCCACTCGCGTGCGGAATCAAGCCGGTTCGAGGAGTCAACGAGTTATTCAAACAAGAACGGACTCGGATGAATCGCGATCGAATCAAGATCAGCTTCGGACTCGAACTTAGAAGTGGATTTACTGCCAAATCGGGAATCAGTTCAACGAGTCGAATCCGAACAAGTCAACCACACAATCGAATCAAAGTCCAGATCAACAAAGCACAGAATCGGACAAAACAACCGAACGACGGACACCCGGGGGGACTCGGCCGAAACCGAGCCACCCATGGGTGGCTAGGCTCAGAACTGTGCACGGGCACAGTTCTGAGTGCCTATAAATAGGCCTTCAAGTTGTTCATTCAAGAGGTTGGATTTTGGAGGAGGCGAAGCCCTGCTGGATTGGAGATTCAGAACATAAAAAGATTTGAACTTTAGAACTTCGGGGACTCCCTCATTCAGATCTGGTGCTCGGCGATCGTCAACGCCAAATAAGGCAGGTGTTCGAGAGGACCGGATCTCAGATCTACGCGTACATACTCCGGATCAAAGCTTGGTTCTTTGATCCCGAGATTCGAGCGATTGTTTCCTTGGTGAAACAATCCCTCCGGCTATTATCTCCCTTGGTGGAATAATACCCGTTTTACTGCGTAGATCCGACCGGATCTAGATCTCGCGATGGTCCACGGCAAACAACCCCGGCGCAGGCAAACAACCCACAAAGCGAGCGACCGCAAAACAGGAGCTCGTGATTTGTTCGACAAACAAGGAAACAAAGTTGTAATTTTTCATTTCTTTTTATTTGATTTTCGTTGTAACCGGATCTTATAAAAAGACCGGATCTTTGTAATCGATAAACAATTACCAAGAGTGTACAATGGAATCAGTAATGAAGAGAGCAACGAATTTTCCCGCGAACAACTTGTAGATATTACATTTTAAGATTTAAAAGAAGATTTGTGTATTTTTCCTTATTGACATGCATCACAAAAATTGTTTATAAAAGAAATCTTAGGTAAACCATTTACTGAATCATTCTTAGAAATCTTAGAAATGTGTTTAAAGTTAACATGTCCAAAACGTTTATGCCATAAAATAGAATCATTAGATGATGCAATAAGACAATGTTCATTTGAAATATTTTTCATAGATAAAACATATATGTTATTCTTTCTATGGCCTTTAAAAATAATATTAATTAAATAAATATCATAAATTAAGCAAGATTCTTTTTCAAAAATAATTTTAAAACCTTTATCAAAAAGTTAACTAATACTAAGTAAATTATGTTTAAGACCATCAACTAATAAAATATTATCAATAATAGGTTTGTTTGGATTACCGACAGATTCAATACCGATGACTTTTCCTTTGTTGTTATCTCCAAAAGTAACGGTACCACCATCCTTGTTTTAAAAAGATAACAATAATTGTATGTTTCCAATCATATGTTTGGAGCAACCACTATCCAAAATCCACCTATCTTTCTTGGGAACCTGAAATAATGAACATTTATAGTTTTGGTACCCATATTATGTTGGGTCCATTAAATTAGCCTTTAGGAAACCAAACCCATGAAGAGTTTGATTTGCCTAAATAGTTAGTTGATAAACAAATATTTTTAATAAAATCAGAAATATAAAAATTCTTATGTAAAGAAGTTAATTCTTTTGGAACCCAAATAGAAAAGAATTTTGATTTCCTTTTACACAAATTTTCATTTCTATATTCATACAAATCACAAGAAGGTTTTAACAAAATTGTTTTTTCGATTTATTTTTATTAAATTGAAAACCTAATCCTTTTGTCTTTTGTGATTCTTTTTGAAAAGAAAGTATATTATTAAGATTTTCTTTACCTTTATTGAATTTGCTAACATTAAAACATATATCCTCATATTTTGATTTAAAAGAAGAAATATATTTATCTAAACTGTTAATATGAATATTTAAATCATTACAATCTGATTTAAAATAAACATTCTCATTAGATAAACATTCATTTTCTTTAAGTAAAGAATAATTTTCTTATTTCAATTCAATTACTTGAGAATTAGAAATAGTAGAGGAATTAAAATTAGAAATTTCTTCAAGTAATCTTTTATTTTCACCTTTAAGAAAATTATGTGAAGTCTTTAATCTTACAAAAGTTTTATATAATTCATTGAAAGCATCTAAAAGTTCTTCATTGTCACTTACTTCATCTTGTGCCATAAAACACATGTGGGCACTTTCCTTGTCTTCAATATCTTCATCTAAAGATGACTCATCACTATCATCCCAAGTGACAGCCATTGCTTTCCTTTTCTTGTTATTTTGAATGTTATTAAAGTTATTAAAATAACTTGATTTTTGCTTATTCTTTAACATTGGACAATCTTTCTTCATATGACCTGGTTTATTACACTTAAAACAAAGAGGGTTATTTGAAATTAAACTTTTAGATTTAAAATTACCTCGTTTTATAAATTTCCAAAATTTTCGTGCAAACATGCTCATTTCTTCATTATCATCACCTGAATCTTCTTTATCAGAAGTAGTAATGAATGCAAGTACTTTCTTGTTCTTTGTTTCTTCATCATTCTTTCTATCTTTAATTTGAACTTCATACGCCATAAGATTTCCGATAAGATTTTTAACCGTAAGAGTTGACAAATCATTAGCTTCTTCGATTGCAGTAACTTTCTTTTCCCATTATGGAATAAGTGATCGAAGTATTTTTCTTACCATCTCCACTTGTGTGTATGTTTTTCCAAGACCAATGAGAGAATTTATGATGTCGGTGAATCTTGTGAACATTTCTCCAATAGTCTCGTTTTCCTTCATCTTAAATAATTT
Organism: Asparagus kiusianus; assembly: GCA_022839385.1. Taxonomy (NCBI): domain Eukaryota; kingdom Viridiplantae; phylum Streptophyta; class Magnoliopsida; order Asparagales; family Asparagaceae; genus Asparagus; species Asparagus kiusianus. Next base: position 705,002 of record BQKN01065953.1, on the reverse strand, counting down.
GAATCTGTGTACAAGAACAGAAATTTTAGATTCTTTAACTTTATTTGTACCTTCATGAGTTACCTCAAGTGTATGTCAAATATCATATGCAGATGTGGCCGTTGACACTCTATTGAACTCATTCTTGTCAAGTGCACAAAATAGTGAATTCATGGCTTTGGAGTCCAAATTTGCATTGTTTCTTTGAGATGTAGTCCATTCTGAGAAAGGAGTGGTTGGCTTCTCATATTTTGTTTCTACAATACTCCAAAGTTCGTAGACAATTGATTGAAGGTAAATCTTCATTCGGCACTTCCAATAGTTGTAGTTCAATCCATCGAACATTAGTGGACGATTTATAGAATGACCTTCTTTGAATTGTGATGTATTTATTGATGTCATCTTTCATCTTGCTCTGATACCAAATGTAGGATCTGAAATAGATACACTAGAACACTAGAGAGGGGGGGTGAATAGTATTCTTTTAAAATTTATGTAAAGTAGATTATAAATCACAAAGAAAAATAACAATCTCAAAAATTCACAAACACAAACACAAAGTTTTATACTGGATCCACCAATCTAGTGTACATCCAGTCCCCAAGCAAATCCCTCTTGAGAGTTTCCACTATGATTTTGAATAAACTTACAAAATCAAAAGCAAATCTGACTAATTTGCAAGTCCCTGCAAATTGCAACACCAATTGACAAACACCTTGCTAATTTGCACACCAATCTCTAAACCAAGAGATTAACACCTCTCACAAACCGAGAGAATTTTTGAAGCAACAATTTCGATTCCTATAAGCCTTGATTTGTAGTGTAGTGTAGTAGTGGCTTAGGAATGATTCAAACTTTTGTAAATTGCCTAAACAATAAGTATTTGAATGATGTTCAAAAGGCAATTTCAGAAACTTTTCTGTTTCTCAAAATCTGAATGTTTTACACTAAAAAAAATGCACAGAGATCAAAGCTTATGGGTATGTAAGTCTCTGCAAATTTTCTGAACAAATAACCTATTTATAGCCCTTGAAAAGACAATTATTAGAACTTTAAAAATGTTTAAAAATGGCTATAAATAGTCATTAATTCAAACTTTAAAATCTGGAAAAAATGTATCTGTAGTCGACTACAAGACAGAATAGTCGACTACACAGAGTTTAAACAGACTCAGTGAAGTCAGAAAATTTCTCAGTAGTCGACTATAAAGGTCATTCGTCGACTATACTATAATTAGACAGAAACTTAAAATTTTTATTTTGCCTTCAGTAGTCGACTATAAAGTCAATTAGTCAACTATACTGTAAAATAACAGAAACTTATATTTCTGTCATAAGCTTGAGTAGTCGACTATTATTCAAATTAGTCGACTATACTGTAAACTGACAGAAATTTATATTTATGTCATATACATGAGTAGTCGACTACTATGAGTAAAAAAATATGAATTATTAACTATAACTCTAATGGTTAACATAGGGGATTTCTATAGTTAACCAACACACTAAGCCTGTGTTAGTGTGTTCTAATATTTATGTGTGTGTGTGTGTGTGTGAGTGATCAAGGCTTGTACAATAATTCTAAGTAAAGAAAATATAAAATACATTATCTCATATGTTCTTCATCTTCTTCACTTCATAATTCCTTGAACTCAACTTGCACTTGTTCATATTTTGATATTGAAAGCTGCATATAAAAGTTAGTGCATTTGTATAACACACATTGTATAAATTGTTATCATCAAAATAATATCATGGAGACATGATATTCAACAATCACATGAACAATGACTTCCCCATCCTAACTCTTCTCGCTTTTCTAAGTCAAACATAATCCACACTATTTCTGGTTCACCACCTAATTCAGTCAACACACCCACACGTCACTAGGTCTGTTCATGACGTACGAGGCTACTAAGTCATGAACTACTAAGGTTCTCAATCACAACAAGAGGCAATAAATAAAACTAATTCTATACAATAATAACATGGCATGTCGAACATGATTACACAAGTTTGTAAAGCATGAATAATCACTATACTAAAACATGGAATGCATGAATAGCCTACCACATTTTGAATGCACACATAAATAGGTTTCATTGATAACTTACTACTGGGTATCCAAACTTCTCATGTAAGCTAACCGTAATTAAGTATCCTCTAATATAATAATACGGTAAAAAGAAAACTGGAAATCGATATCGTTTTGCACATGAAATATCATGCTCTACGATTATCAGTTATACATTCTTAATTAATAAATATTCTTTTTCCAAAATTATTCTTTAAAACTATTTCTCATAGAACTAATTTAAAATAAAATATTTATGTAATATATATATTTGTTAATTCTTTCTGAGTGAACAGTAATGTTTTCTATTTTTCTAAATTACCTTTATTTCTTTTACGATAATATTTCGTAAAATCTAATGATAACATCTAAAATTGTCATTTCATGTTCGTTAATTCTTAGATATCAATAAAGCAAAATATCTCATTATTATTACAAAAATACTATCTAATACTATTTATCAACATTCCATACCAAATATTCACAATATGCACATTATCACCATTAACATATCCAACTAATCATTTAATTGATAATAATTATAAAACAAAACATATGGGGAGGCGAGATCTTGCCTCGATACGTCGAACAAGTCGACGTCGGCGGCACGGGTCGGATCTGACACGGAGGAGCATGGCGGCAAACTTGGTTCGGTGTTGGGCAGCGGCGAGCTTGGGTTGGGTTGAGGCTAGACGTCGGGCAGCAACGAGGGCAACAGGTCGGCAACGAAGCAAGGAGGAGGCCGGTGGCGGTTGGAGGGGGTGTGGGGCTCGACGGAGGACGGAGGTCGATGTTGGAAGGAGAGGTAGCATCAGGTGGCTACAAGAGGCGGCAGATCTGGGGTGTTGAGGCGGCTGTCGAAGGCTGACGGTGCGGAGGGGAAAGGAGAGTGGGTGGCGGCAAGGGCAGCAGGTCGGGTAGTGTCAGGCAGCTACGGGTTTGGGCATGGTGCAACTGAGGGAGGCGTGAGGGTGGTGGGACTGTGAAGGCGGGTGTCGCGTTGGTAGAGGGGCTGAGGAGATGGAGGTCGAGAGGAAGGGGGTTTGTCAGACCCGACGGGGGAGGCTTGGGGTTGGGGCATTGCGGGTAGCGCTGGCTCGCGGCTGAGGGCGACGAGGCTGGCGGCGATTGATGGTTTGGTTCGGGTGCAGAGGATGGGGAAGTGGGGAGCTGGACAAGAGAGAATGAGAAAGATGAAGAGGAGTGAGAGAGTATGGGCTGTGGGCGGTTGGGTGCGTGAACAGGAGAGGGTATGGGTTACATTATATATATATATATATATATATATATATGATTATGTTAGGGTTAGGGATAGGGATAAATAAACAAAAAGTAATTAAAATAAATAATTACGGGTACTTAAAAATTAAACTAATAACGGAATAATTATCTACAAAAAACATACTAGTTGTATTAATACAACCGCTAATACGCAACTGTAAAAACAACACTATAAATTCTACAATTAAACATGAATAATTAATAAAACATATAATTACTTACTTTAAAAATCAAATAATTATGGAATAATTATCTACGTGTTAAAACGTACTAGTTGTGCTAATACGACAGATAATATGCAATAGTAGAAATAATACAACTAATTGCACAATTAACCGAGAATAATTATCTATACAATAAAACATACCAATTATACTAATACGATAAATAATACGTAATATTAATAATAATACAATAAATTATATAAATAATACGTAATAATAATACAACGTATTTTACGAAATCTACTTTCCTTTATAACTAAAGGAAAACCTTTAAGTGAACAGTAAACATTCTGATTATCCACGTATTTATCTCCAATTAAACTTTGCCATTGTTCTCTCTCCACGTTTCCCCATTCGTATTTGGGAAAAACCACCCCAGCCCACGTTCCCCCCCCCCCCTCTCTCTCTCACCCTTCTCTCTTCTTACCTCTTCCCCTCTTTCTTCTCTCCTTCGAATCCTCAACAAAAACCCTAAAAATGCGATCTTTAGCCTCTCTGCTTCCTTCGTCTCCTCACGGTCCATGGCCGCCACCGCCTCCGATGTCTTTCAGAAAGTTCAGATCACCAGGGACGACACCGTGAGCTGCTCTTCCTTTCCTACTTTATTTTTTCTCGATCTCTAATTTGATCTTCAAAGCACTAACGTCTCTGAGAAACCCTTCTCTTCCTATCTTTTCGACTTTTTCATATAATAAACTGATTGCTTAGTTTCGAAGGGTTTCGATCTTTAGCGTTAGGGTTTTGAAGCAGGGGACTCTTGGAATATACAATAAAAGCATCGGTTCTTTAATTTCTTTCTCCCTTTGATATTTCGTGGTGATTGTCATTTTTCTATCTGGGTGTTCACGGTGATCAGTTTTCATAGTGAAAATTTTCGAGGTTGGCGATTTGATTTTTTTTTTGTAGATTTTGTATTCGCTTTCATCTGTCACCTTTTGTTGTTTTCGACAAATTTTCATAGAAATATTTATTTCCTAGGCTGTTGATTTGGAATCTAGATCTAGAGTTGTGATAACTGATTTTGCAGCCAACTGAATTTTGAATTTATTTTTTCTAAATAATATTTAATGAAAACTTTCCCTTTGTTATTATTATATGATTTTAGAAGTAACTTCTCTTCTTTAGGGGGAAAAAAGCAAATTTCTGTTTATAATTTGCTTATTTAGATAAAGGAGCAATGAAGGAAGAATCAAATCAAAGTACATTTTGGATGGCATGTTTCTACTTGAGATATTGGAGCAGTTTATACATCTCTTTCCCCTAATAAGTTTCAGAGATCACTGTTCAGATCAATGACATCAAATACCGACCAAATAGAAGAGCCATCTTCTCACAGTCCTGCCCACTGCATCTCGGGTCAGTGAATGAAGGAAGAATCCAATGCCCTTATCATGGTAAGACTACAAAATTTGATACCTGCTTATTATATTTGCTTCAATATGATCGGCAGTGCCATGTTCTTCACAGTTGGACATATAAATGAAGTATGAGGAAGGAAGATGGTATAGGAATTTAATTTTAGTAATTGGGGTTGTATATAGTTTCTTTTCATACTTAATTATTAAAAAGATAGTGCTAGGGAATATACATGTATGTGGTGCTATTCCGGTATTATGTTGAAACTATTCAGAACTTACAAAAAATGGGACCAATACTTCTGTTGGCTCCATTTTAAGGTTAATATTTTGTTAGTTTTCAAAAGAACATCACAGCCCAGAATCATATATTAACATCAATTTTGTCAGGGTCATATTCTGCAGCAATACTTTCTTCTATAGGAAAAAGCCATAATCAAGTTCTTCATTACTTGACATCACCTTTTTTTCAGGATGAGAGTATTCAACTGACGGAAAATGTGAGAAAATGCCATCTACCCGCAAAGCTTAACGTGCAAATAAAATCTTTACCATGTTTCAAAAACGAAGGAATGGTCTGGATTTAGCCAGGTGATGAGCCTCCAATGGCTATTCTTCCTTCTTTGCAACCTCCTCCGGGATTTCAAATTCATGCAGAGGTATGATGTTGTACACTAATCATTAAATATTTCAATCAAACATGTGGAATATGTTGAAGGGAATTAGTACATTCTTACCTTTGTTTTCATGTGAGCAGATTGTGATGGAGCTACCAGTAGAGCACGGGCTTCTCATTGACAATCTTCTAGACCTTGCACATGCTCCTTTTACTCATACTTCCACCTTTGCAAAGGGATGGAGTGTTCCAAGGTATCGATTTATTTTGAAGATGTCTACAATTCATTCAATCGTGAGGTTGAAAATAGAATGAGAAGAGAAAATAGAGACTAAGAGCATATGAACATGTATTCACTGGTTTCTCATGCAAATAAATGGTTCATGTTTTGATTAGTTCATGTTTTGATTAGTTGTTCATCACTACTACTGTGAGGTTGACTCATCGCTATTATTGTAGTAGGATTCTAAGTTGTAAGTATCAGAAAGAGTACTAAGGGTTTGTTTTCCTTGATAATATTAGATACTTGATTAGTTCATGTTTTGATTAGTTGTTCATCTTCATGATAATCTAACGTAACTCATTTATTTTCTTCGCATCATAGAAGTGAAATAAGCCCGCATTTCTAGAATGATATCCTTGCAATATTTTCATAAGTGAAATTATTTGTTGAATGTTGTCCATCTACAGATGTTTTAAGTACAATGATGCTGTTCATTTGTTGCATTTTTAGCAGGTTTGAGCTTTCTTTAACTTATACCCTTGCTATTGATTTTCTGAATGAGATTGGAGCAATGAATTAGTTCCAATTTTACATTCTCCGGTATATCTGGTTCAATATCATTTCCTATTCACGGTTAATTAGTTGAATATGAGTAGTATTTATTGATTTATACCAATTGTTCATTATCATAGACATACAGTCATTAACAGAATGGTAATATTTCTTTGGTTCAAGTACTAAAAGGAAGAGACTGAAAGGAGGCAGAGAAAAGAACACTAATGGAGAACAAAAGAGATCCTACTTTTGCTGTTCCAAAACAATATATTTTGGACTAATTTTAGTAATTATCAATAATGATTACAATAATGACTATATATTTATGCTTTGTTTTATAAGTTCAATTTCAGATCTTAGTTTTCTAGAACATAAAGCTTTCATGTAAGATTTAATACTACTGCATATCATATATAGTTATATATAGTCCATGTAAGACTTATTAGTACTGTTTGTGTGTGTATGTTTTTGAAATAAATATTTAATCGAACTGATGCATGCTATATAAACCTTAAAAAACTTTCTGAATTAATTTATTTTAAATGTAAGTCTATACATACTAAGCTGGGTAGCATATGAGGAGATTAGGAATACTTGATTACTTACTATGTAATTTCAAATACTTGGTATTATACAAAAAAAAGCTTGAACAACTAAACAAGGAAAATTGTTCAAATACTTAATGACTATTTGACAAAATTTGCTTAACAGGTAATCGTTCGGCTTACTATCAGGAAAATTGTGTACCATTAGTAAATTTAAGGTGTACGCCAAAAGGATCGGATAACCGTGTTTTGCACAGGGTGCACACTATGTATTCTAATGATTCAACTCCAATATTCTTAATGTAGCAAATAAAAAAAAGGAGAACCAATAGAAGTGGAAAAAAGAACTAACTTCTGGAGGACTTGGCAACCACTTCTGAAGAGTTATCAACCATAGTTTATGTGTGAATATCTGTGTTGCTTATGTCTAATCATATTATGTAGTTGTAATTATGCAAAGGTTTAAGATGTATCTTGAAACTTTATTTCGATACTTTTGTAATTATGTAATTGCAATAGATTTGATCTTTTTTATATGTATATGTAAAACATTTGTTGTTTTATTCAAAAACTTATACATGTTTATAGGAGCAGAAATAACATCATATATCACAATTGTAATGTTAAATGCCAACATCAAACAGCGCAGGTACAATCATATACAACAATGTGGGCTTATGCAGTGGGAGCTTCTTTAACTTACAACGCCAAGAGAAGCGCTATGAAATCCAACATTTGCTTGATTCATGCAAAGTCATTGGTTTCTTGAGAGTGATTTATTTTGATGTAGAACTAATTTCAGCTGAGCTTCTAATTTTTGTGGATTTATTTATTTAAATATTATGTTCTTAGGTTTCAGGATCCATGCTCAAGCTCTGATACTGGCTGTGCTTTTGGCGCTACGATTATGCACTACTATGACATCGAAGAATGAATAAGGATATAGTGAAGTGAACTTATTTGGAGTTATGCATGGTTTTCATTTGTAAATGAGCTTTATCTAATGGCTATTGGAACTTATTAGATAAACGAGGTTTATCTAATGGCTATTGAAGAATAAATCATGTTTACACTCTTCATCAATCCTCTGCCGCCTGAAGATAGTTCAAGAAATTTCTTCATCAGGTTAGAATCAATCCTTTTTACATTCTTCATCAATCCTCTTCCGCCTTAAGATTTTTCTTGCGTTTTCTCCGCCTGAAGATTTGTCTTGCATTTTCTCAGCCTGAAGCTTTTTCCTGTGTTTTTTCCGCCTGAAGATTAAGTATGTCTCCTTTTCTTGCGTTTTATTTATTTATTTATTTAGTGTTTATTTATTTTGTGGGGGATTAGGAATTGACCAATGGTGTATAAGCAAATCCTCTAATCCTTCAACTGTGTCAGTAACCAAGAAATGAACAGCAAACCCGACATTATTTATTCTGATTTATTCAGATCCTCTAATCGTCTAATCCTCTAATGGCATTATTTATTCTGATTTGTTTTCCTTTTTTGCAGCGGAAAGAGTAAAGGTTATAGTCATTTGATTTATCTTGGATAAGCGGATCTATCTTGATGTTATACTCTTTTGTAGCAAAATGGGCGCAATATTGGATTCAAATCCAAATAGCTGGAGAATATTGGGCATGCTGGGAAATTGTTTTCGCCTTTGTGTCCACATCTTTTCTTGGAAATGGCTGGCATGGTGAACTTTGCCAAGGCAATTTCATTAACTTGGATGATTCTATACCTGTCATCTTTGAATTGTTGTTAAACAGTACTTGGACGTAATAAACCCTACAGTTTTAGTTAAGACTTAAACCAAGTGTTTGGGTTATATGAAGGAACTTATATGTTGTCTGCATAAGTTTTTTAATCCTTTTTGGTTATTTTTCGGTAATTCAACTGTTTGGGTTTGATTTGGGAACTTATATGTTGTCTGTATAAAGAATTCTAGGGTTCTTTAGGCTTGATTTGGGGCACACGAATATTTCGTACACTATTATCGTGACAACAAAAAAATTAGATGAGTAAAAATTGCGCATAAAATTAATCCGTAAGGAGGCCGTGCTTAGCACGGGATGAATACTAGTAATACGTAATAGTAAAAACAATACAATGTATTATTCAAAATGATACGTAATAGTATGAATAACACAACGAATAAATTCCAGAAATTTTTACTACACTAAATAAATTTATAAATATCTAAATCATTTAAATAAATATAAAACTTGGATTTTAAATCATAGAAAATTCTAGAAAATAGAGAAAAATACAAATACACTTTTAAAAATAATATTTCAATATCTTAAAATACCAAAAAATTATTTTAACTAGTATCAATATTTCACAATCATTACAAACATCATGTATTATCATTTCCATTAATTTCTCACATAAATTACACCCAAAAAACGAGAAAATTTGTAGAAAATTGGCCGAAGTTTGGGTTTTGAGTTTATACCTTGAATTTGGTGGGAATTGAGTGTAAAATCGTTGTTAGGAGGTGTTGGATCTGACTTTAATCCCCTTAGCTTGAGGCACAAGTTTGACGAAGGATTTTGGGTTTGTGGAGAGAATTGGAGAGGAGAACTGCAGGGGGGTTGCTCTAGCCGGTTGGCTAATTGGTTAGCCAACGAGTTGGGGGGTTTTTGTTTTTAATTTTTAATTTTTTATATTTTTTTTTAGAAATTCTTTTTTCGACTAGGCCTTAATGGGCCTCTAAAAATTGTGTTTATTGTTTTTTTTCCTAAAGGCCTTAGCCTAGTCGGCTTTGATTGAAAGTGTTGTTGGTTTTTATTATATTTTTATGTATATATGCTATATATATGGGCTAAACAAAATGAGGATTTTTATCTTTTTTTTTGTTTTTGTTTTTGTATTTGTTTTTTTACAAATAGTGTGGTTGAAGAACCAACATCTCCTCTTCTCCGAGCGTAGAAAATTTTAAAAATAGTTTTAAAGGTTGATCATTAACCTTGAAATATGACCATTTTTAGGATTTTCTATCTCGATAGTCCCATATGGGAAAACTTGATTAACAATATACGGACCCATTCATCTTGATCTTAGTTTTTTAGGTAAATTTTTTAGTTTTTTTATGCATCATTTCGAATTTCTTCTAACTCATTCAATTGGAGCATTCTTTGTTTTACTGTCGAGTCTAAATCAATATTCAATTGATTAATAGCCTACATCGCTCGGTGTTTTGGCTTAACTGGTAGATGATAAGCTTTTCCAAACACAAGCTTGTAGGGTGACATCTCTAAATTAGTTTTGAAGGTTGTACGATATATGCCCATAGAGTATCACATAATTTTACAAACTAATCTTTTCTTTTATGATTAGCGATTTTTTTAAGATTTGTCTGATCTGTTTATTTTTTCATCAAAGCCTCAAAAGAATGGTTAAAAAATGTATACATTTGTCACTAATGATTGCTCAGGGCACTCTAAACCGGGCAAAAATGTTCTCCTTCAAAAACCTGACAACAACTGTGTTGTCATTGTTCTAGCAAGCTACCGCTTCAACCCATTTCAACATGTACTCTACGACTACTGAATGTAGATATTTGCAAAGAAATTTAAAAATGGTCCCATGAAATCTATATCCCACAAATCAAAAAGTTCAATAGGTAAAATGCGTTGTAAGGACATCATATTTCTTCTAGTGATTTTTCCTAAGAGCTGATAACGGTTACAGGTTTTGCAAAACTCATAGAAATCCTTGAACAGAGTGGGCCATTATAGCCCATATTAGAGATTTTTCTCAGCTATTTTTCTTGGGCCAAAGTGGCCCCCACATGCTTTCTCATGATAAAAAGATAGAACACTCCTAGTTTCTTCACTTGGAATACACCTCCTAAAATTCTAATCATGACAATACTTTAAATAGATATAGATCATCCTAGTAAAAGTATTTTACCTGGGAGAGAAAATAGGATCTATCCTGTTTAGACCAAAGAGAATGGGTATATTTCATGACTAAATAATTTACAATATCGGCGAACCATGGAACAAATTAAATTTGTAGAAGTTGTTTATCTGGAAAATGTTTATTGATTAGGATGTTTGATGTTGGTGCATTCAGAAGTCTAGAAAGATGATCTGCTACGGGGTTTTCTATTCCTTTTCTGTCAAGAATTTGATAGTCAAACTCTTAAAGCAGGAGGATCCATCTAATAAGTCGTGCGGGATCTTTTTTGATCAAAATATACTTTAGTGCAGGGTGTGATCCATGAAAACTTTCGTCAAAGACCCTATGAGATAGGATCTAAATTATTCCAATGCAAAGACTACAGCTAAAAACTCTTTCTCAGTGATAGAGTAATTTTGCTGGGCATCGTTCAGTGCCCTACTAGCATAGTAGATCACATTTGGTTTTTTATCAGTCTGTTGCACTAGGAAAACACTAATTGCAAAATCAGATGCATCACATATTAATTTGAAGGGTAAATTCCAATCTAGTGCATGAATAATAGAGGCTTTGGTTATCTCCTTTTTCAGATAATCAAAGGCTTTGAGGCATTTAGAGGAGAAATCAAATGGTGTATCCTTGTCTATTGGTCAAAGCTCTAGCAATTTTGCTAAAATCTTTGATGAAATGTCTATAAAAACCAGCATGACCAAGAAATAATCTGACATTCTTGACATTTTTGAGAGGAGGAAGGTTAGAAATGAGATCAACCTTAGCTTTGTTAACTTCGATACCCCTATTGGAAACTACATGCCCTAAGACAAAGCCTTATTTGTCCATGAAGTGATATTTCTCCTAATTAAGAGTCAGATTTTCTCGCTACACAGTGACAGGAATAGTTTAAGATGATACAAACACTCATAGAATGTGTCACCAAAAATGAAAAAGTCGTCCATAAAAATTTCTAGAAGTTATTTTACCATGTTAGAGAAAACACTGATCATGCATCGTTGGAATGTAGTGGGTGCATTACACGGTCTGAAAGGCATGCGTCGGTAGGCAAAGGTTCCATATGAACATGTGAAAGTGGTTTTCTCCTGATCTTCTGGAGCAATAGTAATCTGATTGTATCCTGAATATCCATCTAAGAAACAATAAAACTCATGTCTTGCTAAGTACTCTAACATTTGGTCTATAAATGGAAGAGAAAAGTAATCTTTTCGAGTGGCTAAGTTGAGTTTCCTATAGTCGATGCACACTCGCTATCCAGTTTAGATTTGAGTGGGAATTAGCTTATTAGCCTCATTTTGAATCACGGTGATCCCAGATTTTTTTAGAACTACTTGAAGACTTACCCATGAACTATCTGAAATGGAATAAATGATCTCATGATCAAGATATTTTAGAATATATTTTCCAACAACTTCTTTCATTAATGGGTTTAACCCACATTGAGGATCTCTGGTAGGTTTGATATCATCTATCAAATGGATTCGGTATTGAACAATGGTTGGACTATTCCTTTTGATATCAGCCATGGTCCATCTAATGGTTTTCCTATTCTCTCTTAAAATATCTAAGAGAGCGTCCTTTTGACCGGGTGTCCAATCAGAAGAAATGATAACTTGTAGAGTCTTATTCTCCCCTAAATAGGCATACTCTAGATTTTTGGGTAAGGATTTGACCTCTAACTTGGGAGGCTCCTTAATGGATGGGGGAAGTTGGACTCGGGCCTCTATTTCCAAGGGTTCACGTTGCCAGCCAATTGTAGATATATGATTGACCAGCGGATCTAACCAAAGTTCATCATCAAAAAACGCCTCAAGAATTAAGTCAGATAAACAAAGATTTGACTCACACTCTCCCTATTGTTGTTCACTGGATATTCCCTCGATAAAGTTCACCTCTATAGGTTGATCAGATGGATCACTAGGCTATTTTCCTAGGTTGAAAATGTTAAGGTCAACAATCATATTCTCGAAAGATAGTTTTATTTGACTAGTTTATAATTGATCAAAGCATTTGAGGTTGCTAAGAATGGTCTACCTAGGATAACTAGAATTTGACCTTTGAGATTGAAAATGGGCTACGTTTCCAAGATAATAAAATCAACATGAAAAATAAACTCTCCAACCTTGATCAAAACATCCTCTACCTCTCACTTGGGAATTTTCATAGATCTATCAGCTAACTGTAGGGTGTATCTTGTCGATTTAAGTTCTCCTACACATATCTATTGATAGACTGAATAGGAAAGAAGGTTTACATTGGCTCCTAAATTCAAAAGTGATTTATCAATGAGGGTATTTGATGCGGCATAATTATGTACCAAAATTGCAAGTGCACAATTTATC
>BQKN01065953.1:643065-672684 GCA_022839385.1 Asparagus kiusianus | reverse complement strand
GGCCCGTGCCGCGGAAGAGATATACTGTTTCATCGAAGAAGTAGGTGAAATCCTCCCAGGTAAGTGTCATTCTCTGATCTGAAATGAACTATAGTCGATACCATCTCCCTGCATCTCCTTTGAGACTGTAAGATGCCAGCCTCTATTTCTGAACTGATGTCACATTAAGTATATCGAGAATGTTACCTACACCCTCCTTCCACTTATGTGCTGCAAGAGAATCTGATGATCCCTGAAACTCTGGTGCTCTCATCTTCTGGTATTTCTCCACTAGGCGGAGCCAAGTCTACTGCTCTGCTGCTCTATCCGCAACTGTCTACGTGGTAGGTGCGGGTGTGACCTCCGAAAAATACTCCGCAACGGGAATAGCTGGTGCTACTGGTGGTGGAACTACTGGTGGTGTGATGTGATTCGTCACAAGCTCCTCAAGTGTTGTCATCCTAGCGGCTATAGGAGCCATCAAGTCTATCAAGTACTGGGGAGCCTGCTGCTGCTCGGGTAGAGCCTGCTGCTGCTCGGGTAGAGCCTGCTACGGTGCGGGTGGAGCCTGCTGCGGTTCTGTCTGACCAGCTTTCTGAGTGCGAGGTCTACCACGTCTGGCCATTTGAGCATATAGAGAAAAGTTTTTAAGTCCTCAAACAAAACATATAAGAAATTTATATCATATATCATTCACTAAAATACTTTTAATATCACACAAAAAAATATTTGTAATTTTTGAATACGCGTATATAACGGCCTCACTCATTCTAGAATTTCTAGCGGACTCTATACACGAATCTTAAGAAACTCTACTCTAACTCCACGACTCGACACAGGATGATCCTAAGGATATAGGAACTAGAACTCTGATACCAACTGTGACGCCCCTAGTTTTAACAAGTCTACAGTCCAATGTGAAACTAAGAATATCAAACCTGTCACGCACTACACCGTGCAATAACACGTTTCACCATCGTAACTATTTATCTAGTGAAATCAACAACAGGTGTAAGTACAGAACAGGTAATAGAGAATATACAAAAGGAGTACTAAACAACTGATATTCAGAAGAATAATCATTTCCACTGATATAAATGGATAAGTCTCTAAAAAGGAAACATATGATCTGAATACAAATATCTCGATATAAGAAATCAACTAAACTGATATTAAGGCACATTGCCTTTATAAAACTAGAATAAATACTCAACTGTCTTATAAATACATCTACTATGGAGTTCTGACATAAACTGCTAGTAGAAACTATAAATAATAACTAGAGTGACTCCATCAAGCTACGGCTCTCCGTGCACCTGGTTCGTTACCTAAAAGTGGAAAAACAACGAGCGTGAAATCACTATAGAGAGTAACATCTCAACCAACCCTAAGGGAAAAAGGGCTAGAAGGATAAGAAAATATCTGATAATATATATAGATAGCCAAACATCGACTGTGAAAATAAAATAGAGGTTTGATGTTTAGAAATTTACAACACGAGCATATGTATGTCTTCCTTAGCTCAAATTGTAAATAGCTAAATATTAAATCCAAAAGCTATAACGTGGAGTAATAAATCCATCTCCAACTGAAATATCAATGACCTGTCATATGTCAAATATATACTCAACTCGTGGTCTAAAATGGATAAATGTCCAAAATATGGTCTGCAATAGCTTAAAGTCCAACACGAGGACTGTAGTAGATTATAGTCCAACACGAGGACTTTAATAATTATAGTCCAACATGAAGACTTGATAGCTTATAGTCCAACACGAGGACTGTACCAAGCAAATAGTGTCAGAAATCACATATATACCATTCACCATCTTGCCTCGGTGAATAAATCTAAAACTCATGTCTGTAATTAACTCATGTATACAAATCTCAGTGTATATTAAATCCATATAACCCAGATATTATGCCAGCTACATAACTCACACGTGAACAACAAGGCATGCACAAAAATAGGGCTCACGGTCGACCGCCAACATCCGTGGTCGACCGCGCAGTGAGCAGAAGGGTTTTGCTCATCTGCGCGCCCAGCAGTCGATCGCCACGGTCAACCGTGCAAGAGACAGAAGCTTATTGCTTCTGGTGTGCGCACGGCGGTCGACCACCACGGTCGATTGCGCAGGTTCTGAAATTCCTCTACAGGTTCTATCACGGGGGTTTTGATTTAAAAATTTGTGTGTGATGATTATAACCACTATCAACCTTATACACATGATATATTACATCAAGAAACATGTGAGAAACAGATTAGTCACTATAGACAAAGCGAAACATAATTAAACATACGTATTTGTGTCGAAACCTTCGAAAATAATTATTTTTCTTTTAAAACTCTAGTTAGAAACAATTTCATATCCAGCTCTGTATTAAGAAAAATCGTGAGTGATCTTTATCAGCTAAAAACTTGTTCTTCTTGCAACATATTATATATAGATTAATCTTTGTACATAAAATAACACGTTAGGCACACAAATCATATGAAAACATCATTAGAAACGATTAGAAACATGGGTATAGGATTGTACGAGATGAAACTCACCTGAGGGGTGATGAACTACTCTTAGGAACATTGTAAGACGTTCTCCTTCGCTGGACCTCGCTCAAACTCCTCAAAATCCACCAAGAAACGCCCAAAGAAAGAGCTAGGGTTTCAAGAGGGAGGGAGGAGGCTGTTAGGGTTTTTCTCAGATGAAGAAGAGGCTCTCACGAATTACAACAATATATATGAGTCCACAAACCCGACCCAAAAACCCAAACTGACCCGAAAAAATAAAACTGACAAAACTCCCAGCATTCGACTGTCACGGTCGACCGCGTAAGAGCTAGAGTCCTCTTGCCAGTGCTGCGCGCGTGACGGTCGATCGCCACGGTCGACCGTGCAGGTTTTCTCCTGTTTGTGCATGTTGTGTGTGTGCTGGCCTTGACACTTGATCTCTCTCATATAAAATACACTTGTTTGATCTCTAAACACTTGTTATCGCATTCATCTTTGATATAAACATATATTTCATAATAAGAATTCATTCATTGTATTTTACAGGGTTTTACAGTACAGACTATCAAACCACTTAAGGAAAGCATTATCTATCAAATTATTATCTAAGTAAAATTAACATTCACTAAAAGAACAATAACTAAATAATAAATTTAGAATTTATAAGAATAATCTATCAAACGACTCAAGATAAGCATAGATTATCAAATTTTTCTTCTACCAATTAGTTCTCTAGTTGATTATCCTAAACATGAACATTTTAAGCACAAGAGAAAATTTTACAATTATAAAAGAAATCAAGCTAGTTTCATAAAATTCTAGAATTCCTACAAGAATTAGTTCTACATCTTAGAAAATAAAAACAATAAATAAAATCTATACCAGACAGAATTAAAAGAAAAGAATAAAAACTAATTACAATGAGGGAAATAAGAACAAAGAAGTAAAGATCTAAACTATGAACATAAGAAAAATAAATCTAACTAAGTTGCAAAATAAAAGAACACAAAAGAAAATCTAGATTATACGAGAAAATAAATCTATACTACAAAATAAAAGTATAATAAAATAACGTAAAAATAAAGGCATGAATGTAAAACT
Organism: Asparagus kiusianus; assembly: GCA_022839385.1. Lineage (NCBI taxonomy): Eukaryota > Viridiplantae > Streptophyta > Magnoliopsida > Asparagales > Asparagaceae > Asparagus > Asparagus kiusianus. Next base: position 669,095 of record BQKN01065953.1, on the reverse strand, counting down.
ACTCTACAAGGCATTAATGTAAATCTAAAATACTAAAAAAATAAGAAAAGAAATTACTACAATATGAACAAGAAAATAAAAGATAAAAGGAAAATTTTACATTATAAGTGGGTTTTAGCCTCTTGAAAGCAAACATTCATCTTCATCTTCATCCTCATCTTCATCATCAAATAAAGAGAACAAAAGAAAAATATAAAGAGGTAAAAAAATTCTTTTATTAATTGTAATAAAATTATAATTTTTAAAAGTTCTTCTCAATTAAAAGTAACTCTCCTCTCCAAATGGAGTATTTACAAAATATTTCACAGTCAAACCCCTCAGTCTCTATCCCTATTTATAGCCTACAATAATGAATGAGAACCCTTGAATTTTACTTAGAGATCAAGGATTAAATCAAAGCCATAAAACAGTTTCTTCATGGATCTTTGAGCTTTCTTGGGCCTTCTTTGTCTTCATATTTATGCTTCAATAAATGATAGAAAATCAAAAAATTTGATTCTTTTGGGCTTTTATTTATTAATCATTCATTAACCTGTAAATTAAGATAAAACACTTTTATTAGTGATATTTTTATTTAAATAAAATAGATAATGAGGATATAAAATATAATAAAAATGTGATTATTAACAACTAATCAAAAAGGTTAACATCCTATATAAAATACTGACAACTAATTCTGTAAAAGGATAATATCCAACACATATGGTTAGCTACAAATACAAAAGATTGACAACTGACTCTAAACCTTCACAACTAGATAGGCTCGTTGCATGTTACTCGGTTTTGACCTTCCATGTGGTATTGGGAACACTTAACAGGTCGAATATTTAGTGACTCGTTGTTCTTTCGTCTAGTACATGGTCTTTCACTTCTTTTTCTATTAAGGGGAGACTTTAACTGACAGTCTTCTAGTCGTACAACATGCTTCTTAGAATCTAGAATAAGAAATAGAATTGGTTCATAACTTCTTCTGAATTCTTCAATAGTAATACTCCAGTCATGATAATTATAAATATCTCATCTCATCCAAGTAATTGCAGCACAAACAAGGAAAAAGGCGGGAGATTTGATGGTGCATGTTAGCGGGAGATCTGATTTCTGCTAACGTGCACCCATCGCTGGATTTCAATGGCGAGGAAGAAGAAGAAGAATGAGAGGAGAATCCTAAGCATTGGACTAAGGTCCTCAAGCTCTTCGACTGTTCTTGAGGATCATTTTGATGGTAGTTATGAAGAGGAAGATGATGATCTCAGTCCTATTGCAATGGGATCAACTAGGCCAAAAGGTGAAAGGATGAAGAAATCAATGGATGAAATTCTCCGATCTATAGGAATCTTGAAAGAACGGCCTCTCTCCTCGCTTCAATTGAAGGAGGGGTTTCAAGATCGTCATCTCTGTAAAAGCAATGGAGCCAGCTCCTCGAGGGTTTCTTGGGCTGATGAAGTCGAAATAGAGGTGATATCAGATCTTCCTCTATCTCAAACTCCTAAATTTGTTAATACTCTTGAACTAGATCCTAGATCTATAAATTTGATTTCAGATACTGATATTGTTCCATTGCCTGAAATGAGAGAATTTGTCAAGTTTAACTCTGAAAATCTTCAGAAAACTAATGAGCCTGTAACTAGTCAATCTGAATTGAGATCCAATAACTCAAAGAGTTCGAATCTGGAAGCAAATGAGATTGAAGCTGGAAAAGATCAAGAAACACAGAATATTAGGCCTGATTCTGCCAAAACTATTGTCAGTCTGTTTGCTGACAATAGGAAATCTGGCAATGGCTTATCTCTCAATTTTGTTCCATCTCCTGATTCTGATACAGTCTCTTTTTCTACTGAGGAGTGGAGGGAAGGTGAAAAACTTTGGAGGAATGCTCTAATTGGACATGTCATAGGATTGAATGTCAAATATAAATCTATGGAATCCTATGTGACTAAGATTTGGGGCAATATCTTAATTCCTAAGGTCTCTTTGATTAAACAAGGTCCATCTTTTTTATTTTTGTAGGCTGTCTAAAAATCACAATGGATAGTTAATCCCCCATCAAACACCAATGATGGAAGTTACAATCTGACGACTTCCAGAAGGCTATAATTTGAGGATTTCCACATAGAATGTTACAATCTGACGACCTTCACAACAACTAATGAAAGCCCCAATTCAACAGCTTTCACAATCAACATCGGGAGTTACAATCCGACGAATCTCATATTTTCAAGGAGCCAAGACGAAAGTTACAAGGTGACGATCTTTGCGACGCTCTAACAAAAGAGACTACAAATCAACGGTCTCTTCAAATTAAAATGCAGATATCTCTCAAACCGTAAGGAATTTGGCGAAACTGAGAACGCAAACCGAACCCTATGGGGTTAGTTTGGTCGGCTCCGTCTCGTCGAGATAGCCGATTTTCATATATAATTCGTCCAATTCCGACTTACGGTTTGAAAGTTATGACCTGTTCTTCGTAGCAAGTCATGTTCTGAAGTCCGTCTACAAGATCGGACTTCGTCAGAACATTGGACTTAGCCTGAAGCTCGCCAAGCCCACCTAAGGTTCGCCTCTGCATTACAGAATCAAAACGCACAGAGCTACGGCCCAACTCTGCGTTTTCAACATCAAAACGCAGAGTTAATCTTTAAAACGGCCAACTGTGCGTTTACAGGCTCAACTGTGCGTGTTCAGCCGATAACTCTGCGTCTCAGAGTTCATCTGTGCGTTCAGCCAACAACTCTGCGTCTCAGAGTTCATCTGTGCGTTCAGCCACCAACTCTGCGTCTCAGAGTTCATCTGTGCGTTCAGCCACCAACTCTGCGTCTCAGAGTTCATCTGTGCGTTCAACCACCAACTCTGCGTCTCAGAGTTCATCACGCTGCGCGACCTGTGCGTTCAGTCACCAACTCTGCATCTCAGAGTTCATCACGCTGCGCGGCCCGTGCGTTCGACCACCAAAATAGGCTTAACTCTGCGTTTTCAACCTAAAACGCAGAGTTCGGACCCTGAACGCTATTTCTCAGCGTTTGACTCGTTCAAAGCACGAACTGAACAGTTCTAGGAACTGTTTTCCCCCACGATCTGAGGGATTTCCGCCCCACTTAGGAGCGGATTAAGGGGGTGGTTACCACCCGTAACCCCCCTATAAATATCAGAAACTCAATTGAGTTAAAGAGGAGGATTGGGATCTCATCAACGGATCGAATTTTCGCTCATCATCAAAGGGAAATTCGGTCAAGGGGCTGGCTTTTTGAACCTGAGGATTGGCAGCAAAGAAGAGCATTCGTTCTTCGACTGGAGCTTTGGAAATCAACAACCAGAGCTTCTTCATTCTTGGCTATTAACCGAATTTTCGGTTTAAATCAACTCTTTCATAGAGTTTCAAACTCGATCTGAGTTATCAACTCGTCCAGAGTTTTAAAACTTGCTTTGCAAGTTCTTCTAAACTCGGTCAAAGTTTCAGACTTGCCCTGCAAGTTCTTCTAAACTCGGTCAGAGTTTTAAGACTTGCCACGCAAGTTCTCCACAGCGTCAAATCGTGAGGAGAAGACCACGTTCCAGTGAATCAAGACGTTCGGATCGTCAACGGAGAGCAAACTCGACGCAAGCATTCGAGGGAGGCACTCCATCGCCACCGTGAAGAACCCAGAATTAAACAAAGGGGAGAGTCAAGTTCATTCTCCTCTCTTTTGTAATCGGAATCCAAATTGTAATCGATTTTGAGAGAATACAAGTCAAATTTTCTTTCATTGTCTTTTTACATCAAATTTTCCACCAAACAATTTTCAATCTGAAAATCACAAGAGGGATGTTCTTGAGGCAGAACCTTGTTTCTTTGGTTCTAGACCCCTAATGTTAATGCCATGAAGTATAGATACTGATATGGAAAAATTGAAGGTTTTTTATTATCCAATTTGGGTACAATTTCCTAATCTGAGATTAAACCCATGGAGCTCAACTGGTATAAGTAAAGTTGCTAGTTTAATTGGCAAACCTATCACAACAGATAAACTTACAGCAACTAGACAAAGATTGTCTTATGCTAGAGTTTTAATTGAGGTGAAACTGCCACTGCAAAAGCCATTACCTGATTTTTTGATTATTCAAGATCCAGATGGAAGGAAATATAAACAGGCAGTGCACTATGAATTTAAACCAAGATGGTGCTCCTTATGCACTGTAGTTGGTCATGATATTGAACATTGTAGGAGGAAGAAGAGTACTAAGGTATGGGTTCCTATTAATCGCCAAACTGATAATGCACCAGTGCAAGCTCATAGCATAGTTAATCCTACCAGGCAAGAGACATCTGATCAGGGTTTAGAACCTAGTCCTCTTTTAGCACAGAAGCATATTCATGCTCCAGAAACTATAAAGGATTTTCCAGAGTCTAATCTAGCAAATGATCTGAATATTCAAAAGCATGCACAAAAATATGCACAACATGATACAGGTGAGCAAGGAAGGGGTTCTACAGATATGCTGACATCCTCAGGCAATAAAAGCCAGAGTGCACAAAAACATGCACCACCAAATGCTGGATATCAGTTAAACAGATTCTCATCCCCGGTTATACATGCTTCTGGATTTTCTAATGTCATTGAAAGCAGACTAGCTAGGAGAATGGATGCTCCTGTTTCTGGTGATTTTACTCCTCAAAGTTCTCATTTTTTACTCCTGGAGCATTTAAATGATCCATCTAGTATGGATAGAGGAGGGATATTTTAATAATGCACCTAGCCATCTGGAACGTTAGAGGATTTCATAAATCCTCTAAACATAAGATAGTGAAATAATTCATTCAGGAGTACAATTTATCATTTCTTGCTCTTCTAGAAACAAAACTGACTAAAAGCAAACTGCAGATTCTATCAAGGAAAATAACAAAAAACTGGCAATGGGCTTCCAATGTACAAGGTGTTGCAAAATGTAGAATATGGATATTATGGGATAATGATATACTCAATGCTCACATCATCAAATCTTCAGAGCAATTTCTGACATGCTATATTGAATCTAAAGATGGGAAAATTTCCTGTATGTGCACTATAGTATATGCTATGAACCAGCAGATTAACAGGAGAGTTGTGTGGCATGATCTTCTAGAATTTAAATGTAATGTTACATGTCCCTGGCTTATTGGAGGAGATTTTAACTCAATTATTAGCAGTGAGGAAAAGATAGGGGGTTTGCTTGTGACTGAAGCTGAAACTGAAGATTTTCGGAACTTTATTACCTCCTGTCAATTGATGCATATTAGATCAACAGGATGTTACTTTACTTGGAGTAATAAGCAAGATGTGGACACAAGAATATGGTCTAGACTGGACAGATGTTTGATCAATGAAGAATGGATTCAGCAATACACTTCAAGTCAGGTAGATTATCTTATGCCCAGTTGCTCAGATCACTCTCCTGCTCTCTTAACTATAGGAGATGATGTTATGAGGGGAGCCTTTCAAATTCTATAACATGTGGGTTAAACACCCTTTGTTATTTTACCAACAGTCAGCTCAATTTGGGAGTAGGATATTCATGGATTTAAGATGTTCAAATTCTACACCAAGCTCAAAAATCTCAAACCAGCTCTTAAGGAGTTAAATAAAAAGCACTTCATGGATATTAATGAACAAGTCACTAGAGCTAAGAATGATCTGGCTGGCATTCAGGTGCAACTAAGTGTAGATCTACTCAATCCATCCTTGATTACGAAAGAGAAAGAATGCATCAGTAAATATGTTAAGCTTCTGGACTGTGAAACCTCTTTTTATAGGCAAAGGGCAAATATTAACTGGGGTATTCATGGAGACAAAAGCTCACATTTCTTCCATTCAGTGATGAAAAATAAAAGACATCATAACAGAATTATGTCTTTATACAATAGGGAGGGTCACAGATTAACAGATATGCCTGATATTATAGCAGAGTTTTTAGACTTTTACAAGAGCTTATTGGGTACCTCATCTCCCACTACTTTGCCTGATCCTGAGATAATAGCTAATGGCCCTGTACTTTCATCTGATCAGAGAAATATGCTCAGCTTGCCTGTTACTAGGGATGAAATCAAACATGCAGTTTTCTCCATGCCTAATGAGAAAAGTCCTGGTCCATATGGTTTCAGTGCATACTTCTTCAAAGCTTCTTGGAATATTATTGAAGATGAACTTTATGAAGCAATTGAGGAGTTTTTTATTTCTGGTAAGCTCTTGGGTACCTTCAATTCTACAGTTATTACACTTATTCCTAAAGTGCTCAATCCTCAGAAGGCAACAGATTTCAGACCAACTGCATGTTGTAATTGTGTTTATAAAATCATCTCGAAAATTATTGCTTTTAGGATTCAAAAAATCTTGGGCTCACTGATTAGCAATGCTCAAAGTGCATTCGTGAAAGGAAGACTTATCTCTAGTAACATTCTTCTAGCTCATGAGCTCATCAAACATTATTCTAGAAAGAAGACTTCTCCAAGAGCCATATTAAACATAGACTTGAGAAAAGCCTTTGACACAATAAGTTGGCAATTTCTCAGGAAGATGTTGACAGGTTTGGGATTTCCTACAAACATGATTGGTTGGATAATGGAATGTATCTCAACACCTAAATACTCTCTGTCAATTAATGGCACTTTGCATGGATACTTTCAAGGAGCAAGAGGGCTTAGGCAAGGGGACCCCATATCTCCATATCTGTTTGTAATAGGCATGGAATACCTATCAAGGAAGTTGGATACTCTCAAGAATGACATGCACTACAAATTTCATCCTAAATGTAATAGGTTTGAAAATCTCTCACTTAATCTTTGCAGATGACCTTTTGCTATTTGGCAAAGCTGATATGGGCTGATATGGGCTCTATTTCAAGATTAAATGAGTGTCTCAAGGAATTTAGTCAAGTGTCAGGCCAGAACCTAACCCTGCTAAATGTTCAGTGTATCTAAGTGGTATTGAAGAGGATCTCAAAGCTCAAATATGCTCTTATCTTAACTTCTCTGAAGGGGTCTTACCTATGAGATACCTGGGAGTCCCTCTCATCTCAAAAAGGCTATCTTGGCTTGACTGTTCCTCTCTTCTTAGCAAAATCACCTCTCAGTTCCAAAACTGGCAGAATAACAGATCATTATCTTATGAAGGGAGATTACAATTGATCAAGACAGTCATTCTGGGGATCCAAATGTTTTGGACAAGTAATTATATATTACCAAATAAAGTGCTTATGAAGATAGATAAGTTGTGTGCTGATTTCCTATGGGGACACAAAATTCACTTGGTGGCATGGTCTACAATCTGCTAGGATATAAAACATGGAGGACTGGGAATATATTCAGCTAGATATTGGAACTTAGCTTCTGCTGTTAAACTGCTCTGGATGATTCATCACAAAAAAGACTTATTATGGATCAAATGGATTCACGAAAATTACTTGAGGCGATACAACATTTGGCATGTGCAAAGTAGGAAGTGTGACTCTTGGATGTGGAGACAAATTCTGAAAGTCAGGGACTGGTTAGCTGAGAGGTTTGGTAGCATTGATAACCTATCCTCTGTTATGAATTGTTGCAGTGTTGGGGATAAATTCAAAGTATCTGAAATGTATAGAAGAATAAATCAGCAAATGCCTCCAGCAGCTCTATCAAAAACTATATGGGGTGGTTGGTATTATCCTAAGCATTCCTTCATCTTGTGGTTAGCTTCAATCTCAAGATTGCTAACACAGGATAGATTATACAGATTTAGAATCTCAACTCAAATCAGTGTGTGATATGCTCAATTCCTAACCAGGAAGAAACTTGCAGGCATTTATTCTTTGATTGTAGATATTTAGCGGCAGTTTGGAACAAAGTGATGGATTGGATTGGTTTTAATTGGAAGTCATGCAATTGGAACCAAATTTCATCTTGGTATAGTGTGAGCTTAAGAGGTACTGGCTTCAAAGTTAAACTTAAAAGGATGGCACTGTCAGCTTCAATCTATATGTTGTGACGGGAAAGGAATTTGAGGATTTTTCAGTAGCGTGCACGAGACTCAGATACAATTTTTTGTGCACTGAAGTTTACAATATTCGATAAACTTTTGAATCAGGAGCTACCAATTCATGTAAAGGAATATATTGAGAGATTATCTTGAGTATACAGAGTCTTTTCAGGCTCGGCTTGTTATCAAAGAGATGTAATTCAACTTCACATTTGGTTATGAATAAAAAAATTTCATTGACCAAAAAAAATTGCAGCACAAGCATGCTTACAAGGAATGCACGTGATATCCCAACCTGCATGAACATGTCCATTTTTTTTCAAGTCTACATGGTACATTTTTTATCTAACCTCCACACTATCTTTTGTGGAATATTTAACATGTAAGCAACTTCCTTGATAAATATTATCTCTCAATACTATCCCAGCTTCTGGACAAAAGTATCTGGTCTATTTTGCTGCTAAAAAACTTTTATCATGTATGTGCTCTATGATTTGCTTGTGTGCCAATAAAGTTAAGATTCATAACATTCATGTATTTCTTATCCAACTATTAACGGACTCAACAACATTTGAAGTAACATGGTCATGTCTGTAAATCACACAAAAAAACTCATAAGTTTGACGACTAATATTTTAATGTATAATTTAGCAAATTAACTATAGCCTTAACAACTGATGTGTATCCTTAAGAATTAAACTATAACCTCAAAACTAACGTGTGTCCTTAATAACTAAACTGTAACCTTAACAAAAGATATATATCCTTAAAACTAAATTGTAATCTTAACAATTAAGTTGTATACTTAACAACTAACGTATATCCTTATCAACTAAACTATAATATTAATAACTAACATATAAACTTAACAACTATGTTGTAAACTTAACAACTAAACTATAACATTAATAAATATTTGTAACATTAACAACTATGATATAGACTTAACAAGTACGTTGCAAACATAACAATCAATCTGTATGGTTACAATTAATCTATAACCATAACAACTAACCAAAAAATCAACAACAAACTAAATTAAACGATATCATATCTTATACTAGGAAAATAGGCATTTGCCCATCTTCTGGGGTAATTCATTGCAATAATATAAGCGATTTTATCAATCAAAACCAATTTTATGTAATCTTCCCATTCTGTAATTATGAACTTATAAGTTGCGGATTGTAACAAGTTACTCAATATTTGAACATTATTTGCTTTATGTCCCAACTTCTTCATCTTTCTGTTTAAATTTTTGACTAGATGGAGAACAGGCCTAGAATGTAATACATTTGGAAGGAATTCTTCAATCGCTACTCTGGTACCCTTGTCAGCATTAGAAATTATGACCAATTGATGTGGGGGATTGTAAGAATTTTCCCTATCACATAGTATAGACCACACTCCTTGTAAGAATCACTTCCAATTTTCCTTATTCTCTTAGTCACATATACAATAAGTAAGAAAATATTCTCTGGTTACCATCGTATCTTGTGACACTAAGTAATATACTTTTTTAGTGGTCTTTAAGAAATGTCTCATTCAAAGACAAGAGAGGCCTACATCCATTAGTGAACCGTCTAATACAAGCATTATAACTTATGAACGAAAGCCTAAACTTGCCGTCATTATTATAAATGGCAAAGCTTCCTGGATTAGTAGCTTTAACCATGATCTCATACTTGTATAAATATAATAAATAATCATTTATATTAACATCTAAATTGTAACCTTAACAAATAACATGTGTACTTAACAAGTAAATAATAAACTTAACAACTAAATTTTAAGCTTAATAACTATGTTATATACTTAACAACTAACGTGAAAACTTAACAATAAATCTGAAACATTAACAACAAACATGTACACTTAATAACTAAGTTGTAAACTTAACAATGGTTATGTAACCTTAGCAAAAACTGTATACTTAACAATTAAGGAGTAAAGTTAACAATTAATACAAAAACAATCACTAATACAAACTTAAAAAATAAAGTTGTTTTATCATCTTAATGAGTCATAAGCCTCATCATCGCTGGATAGGTTCAATTGTGCTCTCTCTTTACTATGTCATGCTTTGCTGTAATTAATCTTGATGCCAAACAGTGATAGTAAGTCGTTATTGACATCAATTGATCGAAGATCTAGCCTAACCTTCAGAACAGATTGTATTTGAGTTAAAATAAATTTGGGTGATGCTCTTCATTTACCAATACTAGCTCCATGTTGACCGCAAATGTGAGTAGCATGGAATTTCTTTATAGCCATAATCGAGTGATTTTGGAGTGGGGAAGCAAACAACATTTGAGGGCATTTCTACATGTCCTTATATCGGCAATGTATTCTTATACATTTTTGTATTGTATGAATCATACTCAAACCTTTTTACAATTGAATAGTATTGAAGAGCTAATATAACTTCAGCAACACTATGAAATTTATGTTTTTTCTTCACGTATGATTGTGTGACACTTAGCCGGGATATTGGTCTGGCTGATAATCATGTCATCAATCATCATGATAATATCGCTAGTATGATTATAGTTAGGAATATGCTCATCATTACATGATTGACTGAGCATAACAGCTATGCATTGGGAATTTACCGTCAGGGTTATCATGTAAAAGTGAGAAGACACTTAAATACTTAACAATTAGCTACAGACATTAACAACTAACTACTAACATTAATAACAAACTCATAAGGTTAACAACCAAATGCTTAACAACCAACACAAAACCTTAGCATCTAATCATTAAGGCCAACAACCAACTCATATGGTCAACAATCAACTCAAAACCTTAACAACTAATAATTAAGGTTAACAATCAACTTATAACCTTAACAACTAATAGTTAAAGGAAAGGACAAACTTTTATGGTTAACAACAAACTCAAAATATTAACAACTAACTTATAAGGTTAACAACCAACCGATAACCTTCAACATCTAGTTACTATAATCTACCTTCAACATCTAGTTACTATAATCTGGCCCCCCCCCCCCCCCCCCATGTTAAAATTTTGTTTGTTTACACATTTTCTAGAAAACTTTTGGTGTTCTGAGAAGTTGATGCATCTGCAACTGTGCTAGCATAATAATGTCTGTAAATCCATTACGAAGACAATACTTGAACAACAAGCTCAAGTCCGCATCGTTTTCAATTGCAAAAGTAACTTTTTCCCCTTTCAAATATGAATTTCAATGAAAGATATTGCAACTAGAGCTTAAGTCTTTGGGACACTTGATACTTCAAGCTAAAGATTTTTGTAGAGTCATTAATAGTTAGGGAAACACCCTCGCCTGCTTTGGTGCTTGTTGTGTTTGTAACCATGCAAAGGAGAGATTTTTTGTTATTATGAAGAAAAGTAGTTGAAAATGCAAAAATGATTTATGGAGAGAATTTAATGGCTATGAGTGTGAGAGAGTAGATGGAGAGAATTTAACGGCTATGAGATAGAGGTAGAAGATGGTTGCAAGAACTAAATTGGAGGGAAGTAGGATTTCCCCCCCTCCAAAAACCCTTCCTAGTAATCGGCATTTAATGTACCACAATGATGAAAAATCAAGTCACATCATCTCCAATTTTTCTGGTTTTTTTCGCAATCAGGTGCATATGTGAAGGGTTTTTTTGTGTAACCATGTTTATAAAGTACAGAGGAAACCCATTTGCTTTAGGGGGTTATTGGAGTGTTGCAAAAGTCTTGGGGGTGGACCAAACTATGTCCCCCATTTTAAAGAATAGAAGCAATTTTCCCAAAAGAACCAACTCTGGCGTCATATATAATCCATTATAAGGGTAGTTTCACAGAAATTGTTAAAGAGTTTGCATTAAAATATCATAAATTTTTTGACTAGAATCAAAAGTACCACGCGTTTTATGCTATCCTTTTCCTACTCATTTGCAGAACATGTACCCGTACAAGAAAACCTTCTATGATCTGTAGCATATTTCCAAGCAATAAGTTTAGCCCCTAGCATTGTAATATGCAATATTGAGCATCTTCCTATAAAAAGGTGGCACCTGGTCCAACTTCTACAACTGGATTACTATAACCGAGTCTGAAACCGTACCAGGTAATCAAGAAAATAAAGGCAAGGATGATAACCGCCTGTGCCGAAAATGCTAAAAATGGACAAGAATGAAAAGGGCAAAGAGGGGATAGAAGTCACAAAACCCGTCCTGAACTAAATAATCATATCACGCCCAAAACTTATGTTATAAACCTTCCATGATCTATTGGAAAATTTCACAAAGTTAACAGGTCGTGCAAAAAGTTCAAACTAATCTTTTTTTCACTTTTTACCCGCCCCTACCCGAAAAGGCTATTATTGAAGCGATAGTCAGTAGCTAACTGTAAAATTGTCCAGGGGGTTTTGTGCAAAGCCGACAGAGTAACACGGGGTTTCGTGAAATTAACACGGATAAAACGCGAAGGCAACGTGTCCAGGCTGCTCGAGGAGCGTTGCAGCCAGCCAACAAGTCTGAGAACTCAAAAGCAACTTCTATAAGAAAACAAAAGATTGCAAAAATCCACATGAACCCATGTTTTTCTACAGCTAGGAGAAAGGATAAGCACATAACAACATGATTCTCGAACCAAATAAAGGGAAAGAGAAGGGGTCAAGCATTAAACAATTCAAATTACAAACAAATGTTTCTAAAAAAGAAGTTTTCAACAGAAGTAAACAGGAATATTTAATATGACCTTATTCTTGGGGACCAAGATGGCCTCCCAACAATTTCACACTAGTAAATCAATGTCTCCAATACATCTGATGTAAAATTTAGAACAAAAGAAAAGGAACATACATACCTGACAGTAGGCTGAAACAATAATGCCAGATATTACAGCAAATTTTGTAGGAAAAAAAGGGAAGAAAAGAGGGGAAAAAATAGTAGAAGTCTGTTTGGCTCATTGCCGGCACAATCTGAACACTCTTCTGAATATAGTTCCGCAGTTTGCTTTTACATCTAAACCACAACTCAAAGTACCAAATCTAAACTCGATGTAGGGAATTAAACCAAATCTCAAACCTTACACAAAATCCTATCATATTTGAATTTCTGAATTTTGAATTTTTCTGGAATCAACTCTCTGGTTAGCTCTAGATTATTTACTAACCGATATATATTCACGAGATATATGAAACTCACAGTCGTGCACCTTGTTTCACTGGATTCTTCACCTGTATAAGATATTGACAGAATGACTTCCTTCTTAGGCAGCAATTCCTGGAAATATAATCAACAAAAGAAAGACACATAAGAGAAATTAGCATCATAAGTAGAAATATAGTTATCAGACTGAAGTGAGACAAGAATTAAGTATACAAATTGAAGATTCATTCAGGATTCCTACCCATCAAAATAAGAACAAATCTAAGATGGAAACACGTAAAGAAGGAATCTCAATAGTCAGTCAACATAACTAGATTTAGGCAAGTGCAATGCATGTGAATTCTTAAGATTACATGTGGCTATAATGCTTGGAACAACTAAAGATAGGAGTTAGTGGTGAACCAGAGTTTTTTAAATTACACTAAACACTATAGTTGTTTCCCTATAATGGACATCTCTTATCTACTCCTCTATACAAACGGGAGAACCCAAAATTAACTATTCATGCTACAGTAAATGCTACAGTAGATTTTGTTGTAGCAAACATGAATACTGTAGCAATGCAAGAATTTGTTGTATCAGTTAGATCCGGGATTACTGTGGCAGAGGAAAAATGAGGTTAAATGGAAAAAGACTCCTATTATGCTCTTAGCATCTGTCATGTGCACAAGTTATATGAACTGGCTTCATTTTGAGGACGGTAGCTGGCTTTTCCTAGACAAAACATTAAGAAGAGTAACTACATTTTATGTAGCATGAAAATTTCTCTTAGAAACCCATTTTTAATAATATAGATTTGTATTTGTATTTCACATGCACCTGGCGTAACACTTTTTTATAAAAATTCTCTTGGTAATTACAAAAAACTTCTCCAACATATCCCCAATTTCACAACATAGTTTGAATCCAATACATCCTTTTTTGTCACTTCTCAGATGCACTTTGACATAGCTTTCAATTGAACATGATGGGATACGTTTTTCCTGTCATTTTTTGTGTCAAATTAAGAATTGTGTTTTACAGTAATTCATACGTTCTACTAGATCTAGGATGCAAAATGATTCAGTCTGCATTGGAGTGATCAGAAAAAGCTAAAAAGTGAAGCCTAATCTTTGTGTAGTGATGATTTTTATTTTTGATAATTTTTATTTGTGATAATTTTTATTTGTGATAATTTTTATTTGTGATAATTTTTATTTATGATAAAAAAAATAAAAATGCATTTTTCTAGTGGCTAACATCCTAATCTTTTGTAGTTTACAACATGGCACGTCCATCTCCATCTACGTGCATGTTTGTACTTGTTTGTGTATATAGTGGGAACACAACTACTATAAGAGGTAATTTTTTTTGTAGACGGTCTTCAATTCCTATATCCAAGTACAGATTTCTTGATTAGCATTATCTATCATAATTCCTAAAAAAATTTGTTCATTCACATCACTCATTATAAGTTCCTTTCCTTTGAAAAAAAAAATATGGATGAGATATAATGCAATTGGGATATCTCACTGATTCATCAGGTGGTCAAATAAACAGATTTCAGAATCAGAGCAAATGGGAGTCAAATAAATATAAATAAAAGCTAGGTTTATTTTAGTCTCTTTGCTTTTTGGCAAGGTGATCTTAACAAACTTAACATCTCAAGAATTGACGTAGAAATTGGAGTTTCTAGACACCCACAAAGAAAAAACCAACGCCCACTATTTCTCTTACCCTGAACATGTCATCTTGAACACATGAAGTGTATATAGATACATGGAGACAAGAATTTCATGTCATATTCATATTCAAGGTTTTCTTAGAGTAAATTTCACAAAAAAAACCAAGAAATTTGTGGTATTTCCTGCTAAGCCCCCCCCCCCCCCCCAAACCTTTGTATTTTCCACTAAACCCCTAAAACTTTTCCCACAAAACCCCCCAAGTTAACACAGTTAATTTTAACCCCCACATGCCAAGAACATGAATTCAATTAATCTAAACACCGTGAGTAAAAAATTCCTCTGGACATTCTTATTTATATTTTGGCTGATAATTTTCTACACTGAACCTTTGGTTTGTTCCCACAAAACCCCCACCACTTTTGATTTATTACCACAAAGAACCCTGAACTTATGATCTAGTTCCACAAAACCCCCTGAACTGGTAATTAATCAGCTAATCAGAATATTAGGGGCTTTTTTTTTTTGGGGGGGGGGGGGGGGGGGTCATCGTTGTCAAATTCAAATGTGTTTGATGCTCACAACAGTTATCATGTATATCAGTACCCAAGTATCCGGTATACATGCTAGTGCTCCATAGTTTGCCAATGTCAACTATACCTAATACTAATAGATCAAAAATGAAGAATCTTTCTTGTATAGATCAACAGAAAACTGGTTCAATTAATTGGATGTCCATATCGTGCAAAGCTCATCAAAGTTATTTACCACACATGATATCAATATGGCATCACTTCATTCCAGAGCAGATGCTAACCTACCTTATTCCTTTCCGATTCTAGAGGTTAAAATTCATTAAAAACATATATAGCAAAAAGGAACAACAAAAGTTGCACATTTTGCAGACTGTTAATTTCTGGTTTTACCAATAAGAGAGTTAAAAAGTTACATCTCTTTAAAGAGATGTTACAAAGTTATCTCTCTTTAAAGAGATGACTAATGGATTCACTTTCTAATATTTTTCAAATTGTTGGCATTAGTCTGGGTGATTGCACGATAAGGAAAGAGGCAGAAGTGCACTGAGAGAGGGTCATGTTGCTTTCTGATTCTATAATCGAAAGGCAGATTGACCAATAAAAGTTGCAAAACGAATTACGGACTTATTCTTTCTTGTTCTACTAGTTAAAAAGTTAAGAACCTAAATTGAAGTGAGTTACAATACTTTGTTGGCGTCCTTTTTAAATAGACTTTCTTTCTTGTTCTCCTAGTTAGAGAGCTAAGAACATTAATTGAAGTGAGCTGCGTTATGTAAGCTTACGTTAAGCTATGTGAGGGGGTTTTTTTCCTTGGGGGTGTTTTTTTTTTTTTTTTGTTGGGGAGTGGCCGGGGGGGGGGTGATCACCATCAAAGTAGAGAAAGCAACACACAAATGAAGGGGCAAGGGAATTCCCTGGCTACTTCTTACGGCAAGATTAAAACAGGAAACTCCTTAACCTTGAATAGTCAAACCTTCATTTAACCAAATTTTGTAGTCACTTGATCCACCTTGGCATGTTACCATAAAAATATTAAGAGTCTACACAGTCACTGAATTACAATTGTCAAGTTTTCTATTCTAGAAAGAGGTGAATTTATGTAATTATACCATTCTAGGATTTGATTTCAGGTTTGCATCCCCTTCACCACTCAACCAAGCACCACAGTTTTAGCCGAATTGTTTAATATATTTGTGGTTAGAACTACATAAAACAGCATAACTCTGTAGATCAAAGTTATTGAAAACAATGTTTGTTATGAAATATTATACAA
Organism: Asparagus kiusianus; assembly: GCA_022839385.1. Lineage (NCBI taxonomy): Eukaryota > Viridiplantae > Streptophyta > Magnoliopsida > Asparagales > Asparagaceae > Asparagus > Asparagus kiusianus. The sequence continues at coordinate 652,535 of BQKN01065953.1, read as the reverse complement.
GTGAATCTTATCTCTTTTCAAACTCGTTTTGATATTTTAACATTGATTTTTTAACATATAGAAGTATGTTTAATAAAAATTAAGAAACTGTTTTAGCATGACAAAGTTACCACATTCGCATGCTGGTGTTTTAGACGTCCAGACTTTAGGCTATACTACTTCAAGGTAAGCATATAAATTTAGGGTTTAATTGAGAAAATGGAGATGATTTGAAAAGGGAGATTGGGAACATAGCAACTGACATTTGGAAAGTGAAGATATACAATGTACTTCGCACTTCAGGCATTAAGGCATCAAGATAAACAACAAGGTGTAATATCCATTTCATTAATAAATAAATAAAAAACTAGTAAGAAGCATAATCTAGAAGTCAACAACAAAGTAAATGAAGTTCCTTACCTCCATTTGACTGCCTATTGGTAACACTATAACCCCCAACATAACCAGCTGATGCCTTGGCTGAGACATCAGAAGCTGCATTGCCAAGCCCATAACCAAACGGGCCAGATCCATCAAGATCAGATGATGCAGAGCGCCAAGTTGGATCACCATATATCGAACTGCTTCCATAAGACTCTGAATAATTTCCTTCATATCCATTGCTCAATGCATTCAAAGAAATATTAGCAGAAACTCCAGCTCCACTGCTCCTGCCATAATTGCTGGCACCCAAACTGAAGCTATTCTCTCCAGTTCCATAACCGATGCTAGAGCTAGAATAGCCTGTTCCTGTTCCTGCAACAGGAGCAGAAACAGGAGAAGAGGAACCTCCCCAGTTAAGTCCACTGTTACCAAATCCTCCAAGGTTGCCACTTCCAGAGGCTAAGTATGAATTAGAACTTGCATTGTTTGTAGTATAGTTCAACCCCCCATTTCCCCATAAATTACGAGCCGGTGAACTAAAAACTGACCCAGGGCTGCCACTACCTCCACTATAACCAATAGGACTGCTGAATCTATTGGAATTTCCACTGTAATAAGGGCTCAAAGCCCGTCCATAACCAAGGCTACTGTTGAAATTTGAGCTGCCTCCATAACTCGGGCTCATCCCAGTCTCAAAATTCATTCCAATTCCATAACCAGGACTAAAGGAAGGAAACCCGGTTCGCCCACTAGTTAGAGGTCCAATTCTACCATCCATCCTCATTCCATAACCACCAATTGAACTTGGATTGAACCCCTGATTATAACCATTGAGAAAGCTATTCATTCTATTCATTCCATAGCTATATCCTCCAATAGGCGACCGAATGTTTGGACCAGGGGAGAGCTCTTTGGGTACAGCTTTCTTAACCTCCACCATCTTACCATTAAGCTCATGGAAGTTTTTTATTAAAACTTTGTCCACAGAATCCTCAGATTCGTAAGTGATGAAACCGAATCCTCTTGGCCTCTGTGTGTTGTGATCGTACATGACAACTACATCGGTGATAGCCCCAAACTGCTCAAAGTACTGCCTGAAGTCAGTATCTGTAACAGTAGAAGCCAGGCCTCCCACAAAGATCTTTTTTGTGCGGGTTGGACCGGGAGATCCATGAATGCTGCTGTTGCTGCTCCTGTTGATGATAGTTTGATCATCTCTCGGAACAGCCTTCTTAGCTTCCACCTGAAAGCCAATTTTGACAGCAATCACAATGAGAATCCAAATCAAAGACAAAATTTAGTTGGAACGCGAGATACTTACCATCCGGCCATCGATCAAATGCTTCTCCATGACCACTCTCTCAGCAGCAGCAGGGTCAGCAAAGACGATGAATCCAAAGCCACGGGCACGGCCCGTGGTCCGATCCTTCATTATCACAGCCTCCACAACTTCTCCAAAGCCCTGGAAGTACTCGCGGAGGCGATCCTCGGTCGTGTCCCATGAAATCCCGCCGATGAAGAGCTTGCCAAGATCTGACTCCATCATCCTCTGCAATCAAAAACACGCAGATTTATCCATCAATCTCAAAACTCAGACAAACCCAGATTCCCAAACTAAAATCAAGCAACACAGCAACAAACTCACACATCAGATCCAATATAACTCAATACAATTCAATCAAAAAATTCATTACCCAGATAAAAAAATCCAATTTTTCCAACACCCACTTAATTGATTTAGAAGAAAACCCATCAACCGATCTAAATTACAGATCCAATAGAGCTAAAAGGAGCAGATATATCAATAAAAAAATGAAAAATTGGGTACCTTAGAAATCAAACAAGGAATCTCAGATCCTTCTCTGATCAACAAAAGGAGATAAATTAACAGGATAACGTCGCAGATAAGATCGGATTGAGGTTACCTTTAGCAAGATCTAAGGAGCTTCGGATCCTCTCTTCTAAAGTTAAGATCTGAGGGTTGGCATCGAGAAGAGAAAGAAACCTTTCTTCTTCTTCTTTGTTTAATATACTTGTTTTTATGATTTTGTCGTATTTTTTTTTCTCTCTCTCTCTATGATTTCTTTGTTTCCTCCAATTCCGGTGGATTTCAATTAAGAAATGGGAGAGGAAAGGAAAGCCAAACCTATATATATAAAGATGATGAGAGGGAGAAGAGATGGGCGGAGAGAGATTTGTGATGCTGATGATGCTTTGATGCGTTGGATTTCAAAAATGTAGGGGAAAAAAAGTAGAGAATTTTTGTAATAACTTTAATATCATATAGATATTGTGCCGCTAGCTGTAGGAGCATTGTCTATTTTGAGGATTTTGCAAAAGTACCCCTCTCCTATATTTTCTTTTGCCAGATGTGGTCTTTTTCTAAAGTTGTTTGCGTGTATTACCCTTGTTTGGTAGAAAGAAAAAGTTATTTTTAGAGTTTTACTTTGAAATTGATTGATTCTTCTTGTGTCCTATTGTTTGAAATGCTGATGACGATGCTCAGACAAGTTGGGTTTCAAAAATGTACAAAAATAATAATTGAAATTGTAATATTATTAGTATCATATAGATATTGTGCTAGTTGGGAGCATTGTCTATTTTGAGGGCTTTTGTGCAAAAGTGCCCCACTCCAATATTTTATTTTGCCAGATTTAATCTTCTTTGTGAAGTTGTCGTTCACGTATTATCCATTGTTTGGTCGACAGAAAGTTATTTTTGGAGTATTAGTTTGAAATTAATTGATTATTCTTATGTTTTTGTTAGAAATGTTGATGATGCTTTAATGTGTTGGATTTAAAAAATGTACAGAGAAAGAAATGGAATTATAGGCTAAATTGTACTTAAATGCCCTATGGTTTCACCAATCTTACACTTAGGTGGTGTTTGGTTGCACAATTTTATAGAAAAAATTTCTTAAAATACCTGACAATGGTAATTCTATAATTAAAATTTTTCTGTAGATTTTCGTAAACTATGTTTGGCTCAAAAAAATTTACAGAAATGTTTTTTGTAAAGTACAAAAAAGTACGAAAATTTACAGAAATTTATTTTCTCTCAAAATGGACGGAAATCACCCAGAAATCTGACACAACATTGACATTTTTCTATAAAGTTATCATTTTTCTACAAATTTAGAGGGTGTTTGGTTTAATTTCTACAAATTATAGGAAATCTTGACTATTTTCTATAAAGTTATGAGTCATTTTCTTGTTTCGAACCAAACAAGCAAAGTCAAAAAACAAGAAATTTGGTACTTTTTGACTTCTCAAAACTTTTTCTATAAATTTTTTAAGAAATACAAGGAAATCATATTTGGGGTGAAAAACATTTCCTATAATTTGTAGAAACTGAACCAAACACGCCCTTAAGTGACTCATATTTTAAAACCAAGTAAATAAATGCCCCGGAGTATTTAAATATTGCAAACAGATACCCTAAAGTTTATAAAGATGCACTTTGGTATCATGTTTATGCAATGTTGCACGTTAGTGTCCTCTTGTTTGTCTAATATTAGATATAAATACTCTCTATTTGTAGATGGTCTCACGTAAATACCCTAAGGTTTCTAAAGCTTGCAGTTTGGTACCCTCTATTTCGTGATATTCTTGGATATGTAGAGAAAAGTTAATGTCATCTAGGTTCTTTAATGTTGGGGCTTTCATGTGCAATATTTTAATATTTTGGGATACTTATTTGCTCTGTTTTAAAATAGGGGGTCACTTATATGGGAAGTTAGTGAAACTATAGGATATTTAAGTGCAATTTAGCCGGAATTATAATAGTATTAGTATCATATATATTAATTGTGCTAGATGTAGAAGAATCGTCTATTTTGAGAATTTTTATGCAAAGGTGCCCTCTCCTATATTTTCTTTTGCCGGATTTGGTCTTTTTATAAAGGTGTTTCGTGTGTATTATTCTTCGCTAAAGAAAAATGAATTTACCCAAGGGGTCTAGCCGAGTTGATAAGTTACCAATGAGTAGTACGTCAGGTCTTAAGTTTGACTCTCTTAGGAAGCACGAAGCTAACTTTTTGGAACACCCGAGGTCGATGTTCATTCTCTCTCAACTCAACTATCATGAGGCATCCCATTCCATATCAAAACCGTATGTTATATCAATACGTCGAGACTAACGTCTCTACTTTGTTACCATCAAGTGTGTTACTGCCACAGCGAAAGGTGTAGCAATATACAGCACGGGCCTCTTGAACCACCCTACAACTTGCTTACTATGATCAAGCATGAAAAACATTCTCTTTCTTCGCCTCATACAAAAAAGATAGCTTCAGATGCAAATCCGAGTTATGGTCGACATGATACATGATTTTTACAGTAGCTTTTAACATTAAATTTTAAAATGACGACCTATTTACCTACAAGTCACCGACTTAAGTATCAGGGGTTATCGGAGAGGCAGCTTCTAATTACATTTCAAGAGATTACTTCTCAATGCAGCATCTTGTTCATAAGTGCATCAATACCAATATCACCATCCTCGCATAGCCTCATAGGTACATGGAAATAACGCCTTTTGTTTTTGAGCTTTTCACTTTGTAGGTAAAACTTTGAGAATATGATTTTGATTTAGATGGGGCAAAAAAAAAAAAACTTTGAACAATTTCTAGCGTATAATAATAAACCGTTTTGTTATCAGAGAGAATATTCATTTAGAGATAATAATTTTGGAATCAGTAACTAAATCAAGTAACAAAGTTGCAAGGATTTACCGATCATAAAAAATTTGGACTCCGCTTATTTGCAACCTTGCACAAAGTTGATTCTTCCGAGGAGCACCCGTTCTTTGAATATCTTGAAATTTGGATGAACACAAAGAATGGAGGAATTAGTACTTCACCTAGGATACCACTGAAAAAGGAAAACAAAAATAAAAAGGATTTTTTGCATATATACCCTTCACATCTTCAACATTTGCAAAATTAGAACTCAAAGCTAGCATATTGGGTCTTTCTACTGCTCCAACTTAATAATTGTGCTTTTTAGAGAAGATAATGTCAAGTTTTCCAATATTCTCCAATAGATTTACAATAATTTCCCATTTAAAAACTATTAAGTGAAGGGGCACGAAAAATCAATATGAGAGAATTAAGGGGAAATTATGCAAAAACCAAGGTTTAAAAGATAATTTCCTAAATATGTAAGACTTAAGGAGTATATATGAAAAAACCCTCAAAAATCTATTGGTCATTTGTACCAAAGTCTACTAGCATCACATGAGGTTTCATGCCTTTTTTTTGTTTGCGGCCAAGTTTTGGGTCTAATTACACATTCAATTCAAAAAAAAATACCAAAACTCGTCAAAGCTAGAAAAAATTCCAGACTAGGAAGAAGATTATATGTAAAATATAAGGCTAAAAGGACAAATTAGTCCCTACAATAGTGCCTCAGTCATGTACAGCACCTCAGTGTCCTAGAAGCACCTCAGTTATAAATGAAAAGTTAAAATCCTTTATTTACATCTGTTAAATAAAGGATGTTAACTTTTCATTTATGAAATTCATCATGCCCTGTGTCCTAGAAGCACCTGACAGACACGTGAATAGACTAAGCAACATATATAATTAAACTAAACATCACCCAAAAGTATATACTTAAGCTTATACTTGTTGGAAATTGAGGTTAAATCTGGAATGAAGCAAGGAATTAGATGTGCTGTATTTTTAAACTTTTTCAATTAACTGCTGTGCGTTATAGAAACGATGTGTTTAAAGCAATATTTGGCCTACTCCGGTGCAAGGATCCCAAGGCCAAACGGCTTCCAGGAACAACAGTACAATACTCTGGTGTGCACCAACCTAGTATTGACAAGATCTCCTCGATCTATAAGACCTTTCGGTCTAGGAAAAAGATCTTCTCGATCTCAGAACTTTCGGTTCAAAACCTTTCGGTTTAAGACAAGTTCCTGTGGGCACAAGTTCCTGCAGCAGCAGCACAACAGCAATAACGTCGGGATCGACGTTCGTATTCCAGCACGCGACGTTCGTGTTCCATGCTCGCGAGAGGATTTCAGCTTTTCAACAATTAACCAAGAGCTGCCTAAGGGCGCTATTTATAGGCCTCTAAGGCTAGCTCAAAAGTCACAAGCAATTAATATGACTGTTACAATTCTTAATGGCAATTAAGATTGTAACATCAATGCATTAAATTGCTCTTAATGTTGTTGTAACTCATGCATGCATTAACTCCTGAATACGAGGCAATCAATGGACACGTTCCTACGAAATACGAGGGTCACGTCTCAACAAATCAGACGAACCTCGTTTGACAAACGAACGTCGTCAAACAAGTGAACCTCGTATGACAGAGGAACCTCGTCGAACGAACGAACATAGTCAAACAGGCGAACCTCATATGACATATGAACCTCGTCGATCGAACGAACCTCGTCAAACAGGCGAACCTCGTATGACAGACGAACCTCGTCAACAAGCGAACCTCGTATGACATACAAACCTCGTCGAACGAGTGAACATAGTCAAACAGCCGAATCTCGTATGACATACGAACCTCGTCGATCGAGTGAACCTCGTTAAACTACGAGAACGCTAGGGTCACCCTCGTGAGAATACGCAGCTCGCCGCATGTTGCGAAGTAGCCTGGGAGGCAACCTTCGTGGCGCCAAACAGCGCCACCTCACCCCGATGCATCCGTGTGAAGTGCAAAGTGCGCCTAACAAAGCACCACTTAGCGCCTCAGCCCCATTAGCCCCGATCCCCGGCCCATTGGCCCAATGCCCATGGCCCACGGCCCACGACCCACTAGAACTTATGAGGGATTAATTCAAATAAAACACTTCTCGGCTTGCCATTGGCAAGCCTCGAACAATGAACCTTTTGAAATACCAAAACTTTAACTTTCCACTAGGCTACAAAGCATTTATGAAAAGTACTTGTAGTTAATATATATATAGTTTGAAAACTCATTTTGGAAAGTTTTTTTTTTACCTAAAAATCCAACAATACTAAGGATCAACACAAACATGTCTTTCACCATACCCAGAACAACATCATAGAATCATACATAAAAACATCCACAAAGAAACTAACATACAACAAATAGCAAGTATAAAGCAAAAATACACAGCGAGAGCATGATATTCAGCAAATATCAACAAGTCCCACAGATCACAAATAACATAAAAGATATCATGAATCTGATATATATGTCATCATCACATAATACATAAAACAAACTAGGCCGCATGGCCCCTCAAGTCTGATACAACAATTGTAATAATTACGTATATCTGAGTCACTACATAGCAGCGGAAATAGAAAATAACATAGATAACAAAAGTTTAGTAACTAGAACATGAACATAATTGAATAAACAAATGAATAAATCAATGAATAGGAACTCCATCTATGGAAGGTCTCTAAACTTTGTGTCCCTAAAAGCATGGGTGGAATGTCTGACCCATCCATGTTTGGCACTGATGTGCAAACCATGATGGTCAGAGAAGCAATCTAGCAAGTAGTAAAATGAAGGAATAGTTTGTGCATAAGTAGCGTGTATCATGACTGCACAACTAGTAGAAATATAAGAAAACTATATAGCGCATCACTCTGCTTGCTTTCATAAAAATATAGTGCATCTCAAAAATCTAGAATAGGAAACAAATAAGTAGACAACTAGATCATCACAACACAGATGTAACAACAAGAGTGCACCAAGCTCCTAGAGTGTGATGCAAAGGTTGTGCGTGCATCTAACTAATTTCATATTTTACTTAATCTTGTTTAGAAAAAGCTCTCATGGGATAATTTGTTTAGTGTATCCGCTAGGAATGTTACTTAGATTCTTACTGTACTTAGTTTATGTGCATAGACTCATCTAGCACTAGTGCTCAAAACAAAAGCCCGAACTGCATATTAACAATGAGATATCCAAATCCCTCCCATTAGTTAACCCACATGAAAATGAAAGGCTCTAGAGGGGGGGGGGGGTGAATAGGGTTTATGGATGAATAAAATGCAATTAAAATTAATTCCAACAAACCACACGCAAAATGAAATGCAATGACAATAAAAAGAGAGTAAAGATAGAGGTAGTTAGCCAACTGATGACGCGCGATGTGTTCACGAGGTTCGGTCCGCTGACCTACGTCCCCGCTCCCCACTCTCGAGGAGAAATCCACTGCACACCCAGTTTAGAAGCCGGAACTTCTTCTACACAACAATCTCCTTCGAGATCTCACAACCACACAGTAGATCTCCATGAGATCAAGCTCACAACAGTCACAATTCAAAGAAAACCTCTCTCTTTACAGTAGCCCTATGGCAAGAGGAGAGATTGCAATTGAAGTTTGGGATGTGAACTTAGAAATAGTGAAAGCAAATGAAAGTTGAAGCTCTTTTGAAAACAATAAACTTAAACTCAAGTAATTTGCAATGAAAGCTTGGACTTGTGGTAGATGAGGTTGTTAGGTATTTATAAGGAGAGAATATTGCAGCCAAAACCCCAAAGAACCAGACAGAATCCCAAGAAAATTGGATTTCTAAAACTGTACAAATATAGCCATTACAGTACCCATCAGTGTTCGCGGGAAAAACTGTAGCTTTCTTCATTGATGATTCCATTGCACACTCAGTAATTGTTTATCGATTACAAAGATCCGGTCTTTTTATAAGATCCGGTTATAATGAAAATCAAAGAAAAATAAAAAAAGATTACAACTTTCTCCTTTTGCCGAACAAATCACGAGCTCCTGTTTTTCGGTCGCTCGCTTGCGTGGGTTGTTTGCCTGCGCCGATGGTTGATCCGTTGACCACCGCACGATCTAGATCCGGGCAGATCTACACGATTCGACGGGTGCTATTTCACGAAGGAAATAACAGCCGAGGGGTACTATTTCACCAAGGAAATAGTAGCCTTTAGTTCTCGGGATCAAAGGCCAAGCTTTGATCCGGAGTGTTGCCTCGTGTAGATCTCAGATCTGATTTCCTCTCTCGAACTCCTGCCTTTTGTGACGTGGATGCTCGCCGAGTACCAGATCTGAATGTCCAAGTCTTCAAGCACTTAAAACTCTAGAACGAGATCTCAATTCGGTAGAGTTTCGGCTCTCCAAAAAAAGTCCCCCAAACA